>JAQBSW010001053.1:0-20000 GCA_029291075.1 Eudiplozoon nipponicum | reverse complement strand
GCCCCATTTATTACGTCAAGCTGATGCGTTTTTGAATGGGGTAGCTAGGGAGGTTGCCCTACGAAATCACAACAAGAGAAACCTCTTTTATGGTCTCCGCGCTCCCCCCTCTCAAAGGACGATCTGGCCTCAGATCTCATCAGTCAAATAGGGGATAACTTTAGCCACCTTAAAGAGATCTCTTCGGGAAAGGGTCATGCCTTTATTCTCTCCTCGCACAAAAGACTGTCTGACGGTGAGCTTCGTCATCTCAAACTGCACTCGCCCATTTTATCATCCGGGAAAGTCAAACTAAAGCGAGACTACACGCTACTACAGAGGACTTTGGAGAAAGCCCAAACCCATCAACCGGACACCACCCCCCTCCTCCAGCTAATCACACCTTTCCGAGCTGGAGCAGTCCAAAGAAAAGCCGCTCAGTTCACGGCGGAATCCTTGGCGATGCCCCATCCTCCAGTCCACCCCTGCTGATATCTTCCCGATGTGAAGGCCTTCCATTCACCTTTAGCCCATAATCCGCAACCAGTCCCCCCACACAATCTCAAGCATTACCACGTCGTCGCGGCCGACCACGCCGCGCAAAGCCTCCAAATAACGCAACTTCTCCCCCAAGTTCGTCCGCCAGGTCCACATCCCCACGAAAAGTTACTTTTGTGATGAATGCTATGACCCAGAGACCGAATAAAAGTAAGTCGCCTAAGGCCAAACGGTATTTCGACCCAGCCCAATCAACTTCAACTCCCTCTACTGAAACCATCATCGACCCCACCCAGGACTGTTGCGTCTCAGCCCTTGATCAGTCTCTGTTCCTGCTCACCCCATCAACGCCGCTTCAGAGTGCTCCATCGAGCCCAGATATCTCGCCCCCCTTTTGCTTTCGAACTCTCCAATTACCTCACCCACCCGACAATCGCGGGACAAAATATATCCAGATCGACGCTGACCACTCCATCCTCGTCAACGAGCGGTCAGTCACCCTCATCAGCCCTAGATCTCACCCCGCTCGCCAGCGGAAAGTCCCCGCACGCTTCTTTTACACGATCTAACCATCCCTCTCACAGAGCACTCTCAGCAATTCTCATCAATTGCAGGTCACTTACGCCAAAAATCAATCAACTACGAGCTTTTCTATCCGCTAACGAGATAGACATATGCTTTCTTGTTGAGACTTGGCTGTCCCCTTCCATCCACTGTGATGACCTTTTCCTCATTCACGGTTACACGTACCTTCATAGCGACAGAACTGTCGGTCGTGGGGACGGACTATCTGCCTATGTCCGATCCTTTCTTTTGCCCATACGCTTCTCCACATCGAACTCTCAAGGATTGGAATTTTTCTCGTTTCAGCTACAAAACTATAACCAAAGCATATCTACCTGTGTTGTCTACAGACCCCCTAATCTCTCACTTATCGACGACACTCGCGAGGCCCAATTTCTATCCACTTTTTTCTCTTTACACTCCGATCGGTACGTCGTTGTGGGTGACCTCAACCTCCCCATGGCTAACTGGCATAATCAAGCTACGGAAAGTCACCCACTGCTTCGACTCTTTGCAGACAACCTGTTACACCAATTCGTGCATTTTCCTACCCGAGGGAACAACCAACTGGATTGTGTACTCTCCAATAACGAGGTGACTGATGTTCACTCTCGGGAGATCTTCCCTAATCTTGATCACTGTCAGGTATCCTTCCTCATACCTCTCTTATCCTTCACGTCTAGAGAAAACACCCAATCATTCAGGCGATTCACCAACTGGGAAGAGTTCCGCCGACTCTGGGACGCTGTTAACTGGAGGGACCTCTTTCTCCAAAACAATCTCTCTTCATGCTTTTCCGAAGTCTATACCATCCTATCGTCCCACTTTAACTCCGCCACCTCTATTCAACACGTACACACGACGAATAAGTTAAACGCTCTGTTTAAGGCACGCGACAACCTCGCACGCAACTCTCGACTACGCATATCGTCACTTGCCCACGCCCTCGCACTGAGACGCATCGATGGGCGTATTAAACAGGCTGTCAACAAACAAGCGCTCCACATCGAAAGACGAAACCGCTCAGCTCCTAACCCCCGGGAAAATTTCGTTATCATCAAACACCAATTGCTGCAAAAGCCTAAAACCTCGTATATTAACTTCTCTCAGTCAGACGACTCCTGCTTATCCAACGATTATCTGACTTACCTCCTCGACTCCTTTTTCACTCCCACTCCGCCTGTCGAGATGTTAGACATCGGAGACACCGAGAACCTACGCTGGTTCTTCGTCTCACTGGCTTGCATCGGCCAAGCAATTAAGGACATTAAATCTAAACACCAATTTGAATAATGTATTGTCTCGGTCAGCATGATTGCTCTTCTAGGCTGGAACGTCTTCTCTCTGATTGCCGATGTTATTAATCATTGTCTCGAAACACCTATCTTCCCCCGGACTGGCTAAATTCGACGATCTCCCCTATCCCTAAAAATGGCACTTCACGATCTCACCATTTAAATGTCTCCAATTCTTTCACCAAAATCTTCGACAGGGTCTTATACAACCTAATCTACCCCTTCATTAAGTCTCATGCAAACTTCTATCTCCTCGATGATCAACATGGTTTTTTGAATGGCCGCTCCTCTTCCACCAACTTAGTTAATGTACTCGATAATTGCTACTCCCCCTTCTCTAAAGGGCTTCAGTGCACTCTCCTTTTCCTGGATATATCCAAGGCTTTTGACTCGCTGTAATTTTTAGCAATCGAATCCGCCTTACTGAGAAGCGGTATTTGCGGTAATGTTCTCAATCTTATCAGTTACTATCTCCGAAACCGATGTGCGACAGTAAAAGTCGGCAGTAGTCACTCGAGGCCAGTCCATATCCGATCCGGTTTTCCCCAGGGCTCCGTACATGGTCCTATTCTCTTCAACCTTACGCTCGCGCACATACAGGTTGAAGATAACCTTTTCCAGCTGTTCAAATATGCGGATGACATGGTTATCGTATTCAGTAACCCCACAGCATCCAACGCCTCCTTACCCGTTATATCGGAGGTCCTATCTTCGCTCCACTCGCAGCTCAGCAGAATCGGCCTCAAAATAAATCCCACCAAGACTCGCCTAATGAAACTCTGCCCTGATTCATTCTGCTCTATCCCGGTTGCCAATTACCCCCTCGACATAGAAATAATAGATTCGGCCAAACATCTTGGAATTCATTTTTCAAAATCCCTAGACTTCTATCTTCACCTAACGCACAATACTTCCAAACTTTTAAAATGGTCTGATCTGTTTTAAGACTACCAACCCCACTCTCCAACTCACGTTATTCAAGGTCTACGTTCTGCCCTTCATTTCCTATGCCAGCGAATTCTACTGTCCTCTCACTCTCGCCTCCTCGTATACTATTGAACAGGTATCCTCCAAATTTCTAAATCGAGTCTTCCCACAATGCCAAAATTATCGGGAACACCAACTCCTGGCCATTCTTCTACCGCTTTGGTTTACCCGTCACCTTCGAGTCATTTCTTTTATCCATAAGATCATAACTTGCTTACTACTCTCCAACTTTGCCCACCCAAGTCACCAGTACGCCACACGCTATAGTAACTCTTCTATCCAAGCTAACCATACCCCTTACATTTATTTAAATCAAGTTTACGATCTTGAAGTAAACACCAATCTCATTGTATTTAACCAGTCGTCGAACAACATAACAAAACTACCGCCAGCCGCAACGCACTGACGCGTTTCGACCTTCCTTGATCATCATCAGAGTACGACGGCAAACTGACTATCGAGGATCAAACCGCATTGAATATATATGGAAATCAAATTTAGATATGCGGCTCTCACCTCTAGCAGTCTCGCATACATTGAACTTGACTGGAAATGTCGGCTGCACAATTTCTACGCAGTCACGAACATTAACTGTTTGTAGCTTTCGCCACATATACATATATAGGCAATACAATTTAAAAATAATTGTTTGCGCGAGTGGTGGTAACAATTCTTTAAATCAAGTTTGCGAGCTTGAAGTAAACACCAATCCCATTGTATTTAAACCAGTCGTCGAACAACATAACAAAACTACCGCCAGCCGCAACGCACTGACGCGTTTCGACTTTCCTTGATCATCATCAGAGTACGACGGCAAACTGACTATCGAGGATCAAACCGCATTGAATATATATAGAAATCATTTTAGATACAGCACGGTGTTTACTTCAAGCTCGCAAACTTGATTTAAAGAATTGTTACCACCACCCGCGCAAATAATTATTGTTAAATTGCATTGCCTATATATGTATATGTGGCGAAAGCTACAAACAGTTAATGTTCGGGACTGCATAGAAATTGTGCAGCCGACATTTCCAGTCAAGTTCAATGTATGCGAGACTGCTAGAGGTGAGAGCCGCATATCTAAATTTGATTTCCATATATATTCAATGCGGTTTGATCCTCGATAGTCAGTTTGCCGTCGTACTCTGATGATGATCAAGGAAGGTCGAAACGCGTCAGTGCGTTGCGGCTAGCGGTAGTTTTGTTATGTTGTTCGACGACTGATTAAATACAATGGGATTGGTGTTTACTTCAAGCTCGCAAACTTGATTTAAATAATTGTTACCACCACTCGCGCAAACAATTATTGTTAAATTGTATTGCCTATATATGTATATGTGGCGAAAGCTACAAACAGTTAATGTTCGTGACTCATAGAAATTGTGCAGCCGACATTTCCAGTCAAGTTCAATGTATGCGAGACTGCTAGAGGTGAGAGCCGCATATCTAAATTTGATTTCCATATATATTCAATGCGGTTTGATCCTCGATAGTCAGTTTGCCGTCGTACTCTGATGATGATCAAGGAAGGTCGAAACGCGTCAGTGCGTTGCGGCTGGCGGTAGTTTTGTTATGTTGTTCGATGACTGGTAAAATACAATGGGATTGGTGTTTACTTCATGCTCGCAAAATTGATTTAAAGAATTGTTACCTCCACCCGCGCAAACAATTATTGTTAAATCATACGCCCTACATATTTAAAAAAATCTATCTTTTCTCCAAAGCCACTAATGTCTTCAACGCTCTTCCCACAAACATAAAGCTCCTACCCCAGCACGAATTTAAGCAGGCAGCCCATCAGTATTTCTTCAACAAACTTCTTTGTGATACGACCGATTGGAAACGAAACTGGTTCCTCCTCAATCCATAAAATTTACTTCACCCCAGGCTATTCTCTTTACTAACTTCGGAGGGAGAAATCCCTCAGGCAGTCATCTAATCTTCCACTTTACCTCTCTGGTCTTAATCTTTCCTTCTCGACTCACTGATACCACTTCTCAGCCCATTCCTGACCCCATCATATCCACAGTGTGGATACTTTACTACGTTTTGCTCATCCAATTCTTTTCTTTCTTGTTTCAGCGGATGACCGGAAACTCAACAGCCCTACCGATCCACCAATGGTTCGCTTAGGACGTCGACTCCCCCTCGTCTTCCTTCAATCACAACCTCGTTCTACGGATGCCTGCAACCCCTGCAAGACTCGCTCGCTTCAATCCAGCAGATTTTATACATGTCTATGCTATGCTCCATCAACTCAATCTCCACGACAATGGAATCCATCGGTCGACGTCTACCGCCGGTCCGCCATCATTTTCGATCTCACACACACCTTGAAGCTCTGACACTTCGTGGAATATCTCCAATTTATCTTGACTTGTCAAATGGAACTTCGTTTTCATTTATTTTTCACCAGATTGAACTATCTGGATGTTAATGAAAACTTTTCCCTTCATCAAGCCCTCCCCCTGCTATTAAATGTTTTGCTAGTCAAAATTCCATTTACCTCCACATTTCCTACATTTAATTTGTTATTTCAATGGTCGGGCCAGTTGGCCTTTGATGCCAAATATATATATTATTATTATTATTAATTATATATATATATATAATTAAAAAAATTTTTAAATGGTGAAATTAGAAACTATCATATATATATATATATATATATATATATATATATATATATATATATATATATATATATATTCTTTTGAAATGCGAGCTCTAATAAAATTCATTGTACCCTTTTTATGTGCAAAAACAAAAAGAAATTTTATCAGATATAAGAAAATTTTCTTTCGCATGGTCTTCTCAAATATCTACTAATGAATATATCTTTATATATAAATTGGAAAGCAAAACAAGATAGAAATATGTGAACAAAGAGAGTGTGAAAAATAGAAACCAATCAAATTGCGTGCGTCACATCCAGTTCAAGCTCAATGCTTGTACGTGCTTCTTCTGCTTACATAAATCCGGCTGCAATTTGTTTATCCATAAGGCTTCGTATGTGGCTAGCTCCCTTTTGCTTTTGCATTTAGTAATTACTTTGAATGCTACGTCTGGAGAACATACGTGCGATGTTTCGATGATGTATTGCGCAGTAGCAGACGTGTATTCACCATTTGATTTAAAACAGGCGTTTAAGTTGCAATGTTCTTTCATTCGAGTAATTAACCGTGTGGTCGTTCGGCCTACGTAAGTTGATCGACAAATTGCGCATGTATATTGGGAAATAATATTTGATATAGACATTAACGGCTGTTTCTCTTTGATTGCTGGTAAAGGCAAGTGTGTTACCCTAAATTACACTGGTAGTTTGGCTGCATTAAATGTGCGCGTTAATGCTGCTTCAACTTTCTTTTGTGCCATTTGGGAAACTGCATCCCCCTTAAATGGGATGTTTAGGTAGACTGTTTTCTTTTCTGGCCCATAATACGTCTGTTTCTGGTTAATTCCCCTTTTAATAATTGATTCAATTAATTGTCTGGGATAGCCATTAGACATTAAATCGTTAATTGCTTTATTATATTCATTTTCTTTAGAATCTTGACTAACCAACCTGTCAATTCTTGAAAAGCAACCACGAACTGTTGATAATTTATATTGAAATGGCACAAAACTGCTGTAATGCAAATACTGTGCAGACCATGTTGGTTTATGGTAAATTGTTCTGTTTAATTTAACATTAGTTTGTTTCTTTAATAGTATATCTAGGAAAGGCAGGCAGTCATCTTTCTCGTGCTATGACGTGAAGCCGATATTCTTATGTGCTTTTTTGAAACTTTGAAGCAATGTTCGTGATTGCGACCTGTTCTTAAGTACAAGAAATATATCATCCACCTACCGTATATATTGAGCACATTTACTTATGTCACTCTTTAATGATGTATTTTTTAGGTGCCCTAGAAAAATCCCAGCCAACACTGGAGATAAGGGGTTTCCCATTGCGACTCCATCAGTCTGTTTGTAGATGCTTCCATTAAAACGAAATCGTACGTCTTTCGTGCATAATAAGATAAGCTTGCGTAGAGTGTGACCTGGCACCGGCGATGATAATATATCGTGTTATACTGCTTTGAATATAATGTCAATGGTTTCATCAATTGGAACATTTGTAGACATATATATGTATAGTGGGTGTGTCACGGCTTAAATCAATTTATTATGTTAAATTTGCTAGTGTTGGCTTCTACTGATATTTTGCTAGGTAGCCTGGAACCTAAGTGAACATTCGATGGTTTTTTTATTTACTCTCTCTTTGGTTTATATGTCTGGTCTTATTTGAACAAATTTGGTAATAGCTATCCACACACACACACATATATATATATATATATATATATATATATATATATATATATATATATATATATATATCCCCGCCATCATTAAAATACAATTATTCTGAGATTCATGCTCACAGAATGGGAAGCTAAATGCTGATAATTATAACAAGTCCGATTGAATATTGTGTATTAATCTGAATCTAGCTATTGAATCCGAGTTGTGATTAGAAGAATATTTGTCTCTATCCAATAAGCCATTCTGGCAAACATTACACACAACTCACAGTTCTATAATAACTTCGGTTTTCGTTTAGCGTTTCCTTCAGTTGGAGCCTATGTGACCGTTTTTTTTGACATAACGTTCCAAATATCCGACCGCAATCTGACATTATAGAATAAATCACGTACTAACTGAGAAAGTTGTCTTGATGTGAAAATTCATACTATTGAATAATCTACGATAACGTGGCCAGTAATAAAAATGATTTAAATTAAGATTGCCTGCTTGATATAAAAATAATCCTATTTCACAGTATAACATATGCATAGTATAAGGTAGCCAAAGAAATTTATCCAGTAATCAGTCACCCTCCATTGTGGGAACACTTCAAGTACTGCCGTAAACAATTCTGTCGCGGATGGAGCTCAAACCTTGGCCCATAATACCTGATCATGCACAAATTCCAGTCAGAGCTAATTAAACAATGGCAGGATAGTGTCAGCTGAGGTTTGAATAATGCCAGCAAATAGAAATGGTATGTGAAGCAATTCAGTGACAAACGGATGGAACAAACCCTAACCCAAACCATCCCATCGTGCTACAACTATCGGATGCATATAAAGTTGGTTGGCTACGATTTCGCATTTAAAAAGGAATTCTATAAAGCAAATTCTGCTTGTTCTTTAAAACGTCTAAGTATAGGAGTTGACACCGCTTAACTGCGCTACGGTTTCTGAATAAATTCCTAATGGGTTTCTGGCGTTGTTTAAATTCCTTCAGATTAGTTGTCAGTTAAAACTAAATGGATATTCTCATGTTCATATTCATTTTGGCAAATTGTTCAAGTACTTTTCGATGCAACTTGGTACGAAATATCTAAAGTATATTTGTATATTTATTGGTCCTTCAGCAACAAAGAAAATATAACTACTATTCATTCCATTGAATAATGTCATGCTTTCCAATTAATGTGGTAATTGATGCCGATTACGGCCAGCAAATTAGGATTGTCTGGAATAGCATGTGTCAATAACATTTGTTATTCTCTGTTTTAATGAACTGAGCCACATCAACAAATGAATGAACTTTGTAGCATTTGCAAGTTGGATGGATACCATATATTGTTAGTTGGAATTGAAGTTGTATTCCTAAAGACTAAATGAAAATTGTCCTACTCTTAGCTTTAGCACACATACTTATAGGATCTAATATATCAAGAAATATATATGAGGTAAAATAAAGAAAAATGAGAAGTACTATTATTGCTGCACGGAGGAAAGGAATTAAAAATTTACATACATAACATCGTAAGTCATTAGTGAATACAACTACTCAACTGGCTCATAAGCAATCAGAATATATGATTTTATGAACGTACATAACAAGGTTGATATAAAACATATTTGCGTCACGAAGCCAATTCTTGTGAGTGCTAATCCTTGCATGCAAGACGTGTGATCAATTTAAATTACCTGATCTGGGTTTCGCTAACGCAGCTTTCATTGTTCCAGTAGTTTTCTTATCTTCATTAGTTTCGTTTTAAAAACTTGTGAGGTACATTGCGACTGATGAAGGCTATTGATAAGATTAGCAGAAATATCTCAAGAGAAGTAAACTACTGGAACAATGAAAGCCACGTTAGTCGAAACGCTAATTTCAATTAATCGAGGTTCGCAAAAACATCCTTCATTCAAGCGTGACCAATTTGTCGAAAAGGCTGAATTTTTTGTAATCATACTGGAAGCGCTTTTGAATTAGGAAGTAATTCCATATCTTAAAATTCTATACATTAGAATATGACACCTTCTAAACTTGTGTGCAAATTTCAGTCGAGAAAATAATTCCTTTATAATGTGAATTTATAGTTGAAAACCACCCTTCATTACTTTTAGCCACAAATAACCCATAATTCGGATTTAGAAAAATAATTATAACGTTTGCTCCAAGTCTACTGTCCGATGAATTGCGAAGAAGCAGGCCATTAGGATATTCAGTCGTAGCTGTTTATATTATTGATGCATAAGCATAAGGAGCTACGATCGATAACTAAAACAACCAACCAAAGAAATCTGATGAATACCGATGAAACCTTCCACGTCAAAGTAGAGATTTGGAAATAAATTTCGTGTTTTGATTTTTGGTTACGTTTACTTTCGTATGCAAATAATTGTGTTCAGTGCGCTCTGTTTCCTGAAGTTTTTGGCAACGAAACAGAAATATCGTAGTATAAAATAGAAAATATCTCGACAGAAGGCATGTTGTCGACAGTACATTTATTATGGCTGCGCAGTTCCAATTACTGTGAATTTAACTTTGACATAAAAATTATTATTCGGAGTAGACCATAACACTTTTGATAAATTTCAATGCCAAGCGCGTGGTTTAAGAACAAGAATCATACACACACAGTTACTTGGATGGGCATATTTAACTAAAACGACAAGTTAAGAGAGCTCAGGACAACACAAGTCAACGCAAAATTAAAATTGAATCAGCGTATTCAAGAGTTTTATTTAATATGTTCAAACCATACAGAAATATGGAGAGAGAGAAATATTGAGATGAATTCAACATTTCTTTTTATTTAAATTTAGTTGATAGGGCACGTTATTTTAAATAGTTTCAAATTCAAATTGCGTTTTCAAATAGACAGTGCTGTAAATATTTTCAATCATAAATTTTCTTTCGTCAAAAATTAAAGCTTATTAAATTACAGAAAATGCAGGAATTTTAATAAATGTCAGAAATTAATAAAATAAGCAATATTAATATATGCATACAGATTAGAAGGCTTGGTAATTATTAGACTCCTAAAGTCTAACAATAATTTAGCGATTATTAGACATGTGTTAAACTTTTTCCAATAATTTTTACACAAACTAACAGGAAATGCTTAACATTTGTCTGGATATTGTGATTCTAATTGACTGCTAGACGAAGGACAAGATTTTTACGCAGGTTGTAAACATTTCGCACTATATTCCGGAGAATCAAAAACAATTCATTTGAATTAGCCGTGATATTTTTTTAGGTCAGAAGGAGGATAAGCAAAATTGAATTATAAATTGAAACGTTTTAAGAACAAATAATCAACCAACGTGGTGATACTTCTAAAGGCTACTAACTATAGTGTCGTAATTTTTATGATCCAGTCTAAATAGAATAAAAATACTATGATCGACTTAAAAATGACGAAGTCTATAGATAACGGAACAAAAATACCCCAGTAATGTTGATAGGAACAGTATTGTTCCTTATAAAAATGTTTACATATAAAGAATTTTGCCTTGAGCATAAAGTTTAACCAAAATGATTCCCAACCAGTGTGCTTTGATCGGTTAAAATTGACAAACAATGTTTGTTTGCCAGAAATTCACCAGCGTAAATGATGTATCAATTTTTTGTAATGGGATAAAGTTATATATATATATATATATATATATATATATATATATATATATATAAACAAAATATTGTATCTTGATAATTGACTTTTATTCGATAGATAACGTTCACTAATACAGTCGTTAGAAAGTGATAAATTAATGAGCTTTAACGTTACAAAATTGTATACAAACATACCATGGTCAGTTGTATATAAATTCTGTACAAGTTTAAAGCCTAAATTTATCAAGCGAGATATTTGGAATGCAATTAAAGTTGTAAAAAGTAGCAATGAGTAAGTTTTCCTTCTTAGATATCATATTGGGAAGCATGGGTCCAGTATTGGAAATAAGATTTATTAAAGTTTTCATTCTCTAGAATTCTCACATGGATTTGTAATACAAAGTAAGAATTCCTTGTGCAAAGATTAAAATAAATGTTTTTAGATAAGAGGAACCTTTCTTTCGTACTTTCTCCTAAGGCGTTTACAAATAAACTTCTCTCTTTCTCTCTCTCTCTATTTCTCTCTATATATATATATTTATATATATAAAGAGAAAGAGTGAGAAGGAGAGAGAGTGATAGAATTAGGGAGTCAATATACAAAAAAGAATTAAACGTGGAGAGAGCGTGAAGTTGGGGAACAACCTGTATATTGTGAGCATCACCTCGAGTTCGAGCTTAATGCTCTACTGGCGTTTTTGGTTTGCATAGATCCGGCTGCAGTTATTTTATTAGCAGAGATTTAAATGTGGCTAACTAATTTCTGTTATTTCATTTAGGAATTAATTTAATTGCCACGTGTGGTGCCTACTGATGAGTTGTCAGTAAGCACGAAACGCACGTGTTTTTGAGAATATACCCTCCGTACATAATGACTTTTGTTCATCCTTCTGGTCCTATTTTCACCATTTTGTTACTAGGCTCGAATTACCTGATACAAAATTAAGAATCTGGTCGATCTGACGACTTTGGTTAATCGATGACTTGTAATCTGTTTTTGGTAGGTATAATTTAAAGTCATATTAATGTGTGTTTCGCTTTAATTGCTGGTAAAGGCAAACGTGTTACCTTAAATTACACGGGAATTATAGCTTTCCTAAATGTGTGTTGATGCTAATTAAAATTTCTTATTTTCTGTGCGTAAAACAATGTCTCGTTCAAATGTGAATTCTTAGTAGATTGCTTTCATTTATGGTCCTAAATACAATTGTTTTTTTAGCTATCCTTTTATCAATTGATTCAGTCAATTGTCTAGAATACTACAGGAAGTCTTTGGTGGTACAATGTTACAAACTGTTTAGAAAAATATAGATTTTATCGGCGATATATGACATAAGAACGGCATTCATACAAATACTGGCAATCTGTAAAAAGTAGCATATGCAGCGAGAAAGTTAAAAATTACATACCTCCTGAAAGAACGTACAAAGACTAAAATCTTACGCATGATGTGGCGAATATGCGTCAATTTAACGTATTAATAGAATAACATTAAAATGAATTCAGATTTTAAGTCTAGATTGGTACTGCAATGAAACCGCCCATCATACAAGTTGTCAGCGTATTTCAGTTTTCTGACGCGGTGGATTCTCCAGGTTAATTTTACAATCAAGCAAAATAAAATACACAAATAACATGAGGAATATAAAATAAATCGGAAAACTGTTTACCCTCATAATTAATGAGGCACTGTCTGGTGTTGGGTGAAGTCAATTACAGGAAAAATAAATAGTCGACTATCAGAGATTGAGAAAATAATTAAGAAACGCTTAAATATAATTCATTTTGTACTTTCCATGTGCAAAAAGATTAAAAAATATCAGATACAAGAACCTTTTCTTTCTCATTTTATTCTCAAGTATCTTTAAATATTGGGGGATGCAGTTTCCCGAATGGCACAAAAGAATGTTGAAGCAGCATTAACACGCACATTTAATTCGGCTAAAGTACGATTGCTATTTAAAATAACACAACTGCCGTTACCAGAAATCAAAGACAAACAGCGATTAATGTTGACTTTAAATATTCTTTAACAATATACATGCGCAAGTTGTCGATCAACTTACGTAGGTCGATCGGCCAGACGGTTAATTGTTCTAATGCAAGAACATTGCAACTTAAGTGCCTTTTTATATCAAATGATAAATACACATCTGCAATTGCGCAACTAATCGTTGAAACGTTACATTTTTGTTTTCCAGACGTAGCGTTTAAGATAATTCCTAAATGCAATAACAGACGAAAGTTATCCATGTACAAAGCTTTATGGATAAACAAAGTGCAGCCGGATTTGTGTAAGCAGAAGAAGCATGTTCAGGCATTGAGCTTGAACTTGAGGTGATGCACGCAATTGACTGGATGTTCCCTTTTTCATACTCTCTACATGTTTACGTTTTTCTGTCTGGATTTACCTTTCAATTTATATATAAAACTATATTCATTTGTAGATACTTGAGATGAAAATGCGAAAGATAAAATTTCTTTCTCATTTTGCACATGGAAAGGATACTATGAATTTTATTAAGTCTCGCATTTCAAAAGAAGTATTAATATAAGTTGAAGTAAATTTCCTTATATTTCTTTCAAATTTAATATTTTCTTGAAAAACATTGTATTTCATCTACAAAGTCCGCAGTATTTGCATTGGAGTTTTTGTTGTTGGTATTTTGGCTCTCACTTTAGATGGCTTATTTCATTCGCCCGCTCATTACAAAATTTTTAATAATATAATATAAAATTTAGTTTATTAATTATTTTATTTATGTATAAATATAATTATCTATTATTCATTTACTAAGTTAGTTGTATGATATTCGTGATATGCGGAGACCATTGTCATAGTTTCTTGAAGAAAAAGCGAAATATCGGAAACAAAACATTGGCGGGAATTCAGCAGTTTTAATCAAATAAAGATAAGATAATTATTAATTATCCTGTCGATCAGAACATTCACATTTAAAAAAACCTGCTTTGATGATTTCAATTTTAATTTTAACAATATTCCTAAACAGTTTTTAATATATTTACTTGTTAGCGTTTTATTATGGATACAGTGAATCTATATTACGCCATTATAAACATTTCCATCATACGATTCCGTATTTATTACCTTAATGTAACTTTTCTCTAACAACGATATTTGTATAAAACACTCATAGCTTCGCTCCCTCAATTAAATGACCTTAATTCCATTAACATTATTTTTCATTTCTTTTGGGCACATTCAGGTGTCCAAGTTTAAAAACTGAAGATTTTAAATTCTCCTGCGTTAATAACTTGATCAGATATAAGTACAAATTAGCATTATCAAGCTTTAATCATTCTAATCCGAGGATTATAATAGGTCTACAATGACATCTAGGAGCTAAAAGAATAATATTTCAATTCTCACGTGTAAAACGGCAACTAATGCCTGCATGAATGTAATGTGATATTGGTATATATATATATATATATATATATATATATATATATATATATATATATATATATATATATATATAGTATGGAAAATGCAATTTATTTAGTGGAGAGTTTCGTCCTTAATGTGAACTCATCACATACTGTCCAGATTTTGCCGCGAACAGGGCTCGGACGTGGGCACGTCTGCTTCGAAACCTGGTGCTCTAACTACTAAGCCACCCTGCCGCATAGTACATTAAATTTTCTAGTTATATACTAATTAAAGAATTTTGGTTAGCCTTCTCTTTAGGAGGAGCCCTAAAGTTCAAACAAACCATTCAAAATCTATTATCGTAGAACAGACACCACGCTAGCTGGGGACGCGGTATTGAATTTAAAATTAATATAATTAAAAAATAATTTGTTACGCAGGCGGTGATAAAAATTATCTCAAATCAAGTATATAATATTGTTATAAGCACCTGTCGCATTATGTACTTATTTTTGTCTGTATAAACTACGCATTTTATAGTGCGGAAACGGCAATTCATCCAGTAGACCGGTTTCGTCCGTATTGCGGACTCATCACCATACTATCCAGAATTTGCCGCGGACACTACCTGATGAGTTCCCAGGAAGGACGATACCGGAGTAATAAATAAAGTGTCTTTACAACACTTTACAGTGCCTAGTATATACTGATAAATTTAATTTTAGTAAATTTATCCACATAATGGGCCATGTGTTTATATGAATATCGAAACCTTGATTAAAAGTAAAGTATAAGAACAGTCTACTAGATGAATTGTTTTTGCTACCTGATTCAATGTTCAGTTCACATTGATAAAATGCGTATATATATATATATATATATATATATATATATATATATATATATATATATATATATATATTTTTTTTTTTGCAGATTGATAAATATACCTTTTGATTGTGTTTGATTTGTATCTATTTTGATTTAGTGTTTGATCAATTTTTGACAATGCCACAGAAAGATCTCCAAAATTCTGAAGCGATTTGGTAGAATAGACGACATATATAAGCCATCTTTGATGGGTATATCCAAATTAAATTAAATAAATTATCCCCTCAGAGATTTCTTTTCTGTTGATCTACTTATTTGGTTTACTTGTGACAGTGAAGTCCTATAGTCCAACGCACAATCTGACTGATAATTTCTTTCTTGATGGATAATGCTTAATCGTTTCCATCGATAAGAAATCCTGTTCGAGTTTCAAAATGTTATTTAAATCAAGAAATCTCAGGAAACTTTGCATTCTCACACTCCTCAGTTAAACAAATAAAATAAATATATACATAGATTAAATATTAGTTGATGGATTGTGCTTTTTTATTATTGCATGTCTGTCTACGCTTCCTAGCTTTTATCATTAACTATGAGCATGCAATCTCTTTTAGTTCCTAATTGGTTTCCAAATATTAGATGCAAAGACAGTGATATCTTTAATGATGAGATTTGTTTTATGTAAATACGATTTTAAGTCACTTTTTTTTCAATGCTTTGAATAATAAGCTTAGATGAGATAAGCTTAAAACGAAATGAACAGCTTTTCTAGTCGTGATTTCTTACGATGTTTTGTCAACCTGATATAGACGGGATAAGTGCTATTCAATGTAATTTAGGATAGTTGACAGACACATTTTCTAGTAATTATCAATTTAACGTGTTAGGATATATTAAGTTGTGCAGTCACGCCAATAAAATTAATCAATCGCTACATCCATTCCAAATGCACATATTTGCCTAGTCTATGGCTCAGCTTGTAGCTGAGATAGTGATTTCTGTAATAATAAGCAACAATTTTGCTGCAAACTATCCGTGAATTCCCGGTGTCAAGATTTCGTCTAGTAATTATTTAACATAATACATCACTGAATACTGATCAATTGATATTTGACGATCTTTGTTAATTGGGCGACTTCTTTGTAATTGATTTTGTGGTTAATCCATGGTATTTGATGAATAATACAATTTACGAACAACCTTTTGCTTGTGTTATATTCCATAGCGCTAGTGGTCTTTGGTTTGTAAAGTAATCTGAGTTGGTTTGTGTTATGATGTGGAGTAAATCGAGCTTTAGTTTTCTATTAGAAAAAATTAAGACTGTTGTAAAATAATGGATTTATAAGTAAATTATTGCCTGTTTTCTGAAAATATTTCCCAGTATCCCAATCAAATTGTTGCTCTATTTTAAAACGTCAAGAGGTTGTGGCATCAAATGGGACAATTGGGCATAATAAGTCCGCAAACGTGATTTCAACTTTTTTGTATCACTATCCGCGCTCTCAAGAACTGCTTGATGGAATAACTTATTCATGTGATGCGAAAGCATGCAAGAATTTACGTTTGCGATTACGTAGTCATTGTGCAATCAATGGTCAAATCAGAGGATTTTGAATGTGTAAGGTTCGCGTTTCGATTTATCCATAACTTTTATACGCATTACCATTTGTCCACTTTCGACATTTCTCGTCATATTCTGATGAAACATTTGTGAGGCTATAACGCATCAGTACGCACAATTGACACCATTTTTGCTAAACTGTGTAACCGGTAAACAAATGTGATTTGTTTATATCATTAGCTCGCAAACACGATCAAAGTAACTGTAATACACTCTCCGGCATTAACTGATTACGTAACACATTGACGCATCTATGCGTAGAGAAAGGTGCAAAAATGCGCGTTTGCCACTGTATATAATCTGGCGTTATACAAATTCCAGAAAAGATTAAAAGTTGGATGTGAATAACGGAAATGTGGTATGCTGTGCGATCGGTTTAATAAAAAAGGAATTCGTGTTTATCTTACGTAATAAATCTCCATTAAAATAATTTTTAATACCACCGCCCAAATCAGTGATAGCAAAATGAACTGACCCATTTATGTGAAATAAAATCTGCAAAAATTTATTTGTGCAATTGTTTTTGCGTTGCGCTACTTAAAGTCCAGCCAAGAAATTAAATTTTGCGAGCCAAATCTCTTATTATTCATACCTTTTTTATATATTACTGTTATTCTCCGTTGGACAGTTTTCGTCTTCTTCTGATGAAAAATATTCGAAGTTACAGCGGGCACGTACGTGCAAATAACGGTAGGTTTTCTTTGATTTGTGACTGATTGAATAAAATGGCCGATGTTGAATGCCTGTTTCAACTACCGCACGTGCACATTTGATTAATGTATTTAAGGCGATCACTAAAAATACCAATTTCATTGGCATTTGTTTCACCTTCCCTACTTTAGTTTCCTTTCCAGCAGCATTAAATAATAACTCAATTTGATTCTTCATTAGGCTCTGACCTGATATTATTTACTACGCACATATTGCGATTCTGCGTAGAATCTCGAGTGCTTATTAATTTTTATCCGACTTTTTTGTTGTTTTTATATATTAATTGTGTTTTTCGTAATCTGTGATTTAATCAACAACATTTGAACCCTCTTTATACAGCCGATCAATCATTATAGTCTTTCTTGTACATGACATGTCCAATCATGTCTAGCCATTCCGAGGTGGCCGATTGCATCAGTTCCCAAGAAGAAGAAACGAACCGATTTACGGCTTAAATAAAAAATACAATTCTTTAAATCAAGTTTGCTAGCTTGAGGTAAACACCAATCGCATTGTATTTAGCCAGTCGTTGAACAACATAACAAACCTAACGCCATCCGCATTTCACCGACGCGATTCGACCTTCCATGATCAGTATCAGAGTACGACAGAAAACGGATTAGCGAAAATTAAATCACATTAAATAAATATATATAGAAATAAAATTTAGATAAGCGTCTCTAACATCTAGCAGTATCGCATATATTGAACTTGACTGGAAATGTCGGAAACACAAAATCTCTGCAATCACGAACTTTAATTGCAAGTATGTATTAGGTGTTGTGAGCCTAGTAACTAATTATTTCAGTTGTGACCAGATAGATAACCCAAAGGCAGCATGAACGGAAAGTATAATCTCATGCACATTCGTTTCGTGCTAACTGGCGACTCATCAGTAGTAGCCGGTATTACGCCCTTTAACCACTATATATATGGTCGAAGAATGTGGAATAAAAGGACGGAACATCTCCAAGTCGAATGTGTAAACCTGCAATAGTGAAGATGACATCATGTAAAGTCTACGACAATGCCACTACAACGTTAACTCACATTATATAATATATATACCGCGTCTGTAAAGGATACTAACACTATGGCTATTATATTAGTAACTGATACCAACATTATTGTACCGAAAAGTTACATGGTACTAACATAATGGTTTCTGAGTCTGTACATGATACCAACCTGATGGATATCAATTTATGCTAAAGTTCACCCAAATTGAGAATTACAACAATTCCCGAACACCTGTTACTCCAGTTAAACCATACACTCTGGACTTGATCGATATCAGTTATCACATTTCGCGGTAAGCATGACATCATTCGATTCAATATATTACAGTTAAATACTGTTTGTTGCGAAGAACAAATATATATGCAAGTATGTATTAGGTGTTGCGAACCTAGTAACAAATTAGTTCAGTTGTGACCAGAAGGATAAACCAAAGGCAGCATGAACGGAAAGTATAATCTCATGCACATTCGTTTCGTGCTTACTGGCGACTCATCAGTAGGAGCCGGTATTACGCCCTTTAACCACTATATATTCGGTAGAAGAATGTGGAATAATAGGACGGTACAATCTCCTAGACGAATGTGTAAACCTGCAATAGTGAAGCTAACATCATCTAAAGTCAACGACAATGCGACTTCAACGCTAACTCACACTATATAATATATATACCGAGTCTGTAAAGGATACTAACACTATGGCTATTGTGTCAGTAACTGATACCTTTTTTGAAATCGATGAGTACCGGATACTAACACTATGGTTTCCGAGTCGGTACGTGATACCAACCTGATGGATATAAATTTATGCTAAAGTTCACCCAAATTGAGAATTACAACAATTTCCGAACACCTGTTACTCCAGTTAAACCATACACTCTGGCCT
The DNA here is from genome assembly GCA_029291075.1 of Eudiplozoon nipponicum. Taxonomy (NCBI): domain Eukaryota; kingdom Metazoa; phylum Platyhelminthes; class Monogenea; order Mazocraeidea; family Diplozoidae; genus Eudiplozoon; species Eudiplozoon nipponicum. Next base: position 316 of record JAQBSW010001053.1, on the reverse strand, counting down.
TCATCGATATCAGTTATCACATTTCGCGGTAAGCATGACATCATTCAATTCAACATATTACAGTTAAATACTGTTTGTTGGAAAGAACTAATATTTATGCAAGTATGTATTAGGTGTTGCGAACCTAGTAACAAATTAGTTTAGTTTTGACCAGAAGGATCAACCAAAGGCAGCATGAACGGAAATTATAATCTCATGCACATTCGTTTCCTGCTAACTGGCGACTCATCAGTTGGAGCCAGTATTACGCCCTTTAACCATTATATATTTGGTCGAAGAATGTGGAATAATAGGACGGAACAATCTCTTAGACGAA
>JAQBSW010001052.1:0-152587 GCA_029291075.1 Eudiplozoon nipponicum | reverse complement strand
TCCGATAGGAGTAAAAGGGATGAAAGAAATGTCGGTAATGCTAGGCCAGAAATCTTCCTTCCGATGGAATTTTCTAGTAGCCGATGTCAAGGACCATATCATTGGCATGGATTTCTTGACAAATTTCAAGCTGACATTAGACCCCAAGGCTAGGACTAGCACAGAAGGCGTAGGGATATCAACACATAATGAGTCTAACACGTCGGCAGTTAGAACAGTCCTCTTACCTCGTCCAACATTCGCACATGACTTTGCTGATATAATCAAGAAGCACCTAGCAGTGTTTCAAACTTTCAGTTCCAAAAGGATAGGTTTGAAGACAGGAGTAGAACACCAGATAGAATTGGTGGCTCTGTTGCCTTGTTCACCGAAGGCTCAACCATTGGCACAACACAAGCAGCAAGTTGCTTTGTCCGAATTTCACCAATTGCGCAAAGAGGGGATTTGTAGAAGGTCAAATTCCAATTTTGCTTCCCCAATAGTGGTAGTTCCCAAACCTGAACCGGGTCAATGGAGGGTTTGTGGGAATTATCGTCTATTAAACTCAGTGACGAAGGGTGATTCTTATCCTCTCCCTAACCAGAGTACTTTACTCCGAGATATAATGGGATATGAGGTTTATTCAACTTTAGATCTCCAGAAAGCGTACTATCAGATACCAATGGAGGAAAGTTCGATACCACTCACCGCAGTCAGATTTCCAGGAGGGGGATCGCATGAATTTCTTCGAATGCCTTTTGGTTTGAAAAATGCCAGTCAGACATTCCAGCGTTTGGCTGAAGAAATCCTTCAGAATTGTCCATTTGCGAGGGTATATATAGACGACATAATAATTTTTAGTCGCTCACGAGACGAACATCGTACGCATTTGGAAACGGTTTTGACCAGGCTGGAACAATATGGATTAGTGGTCAAACCTAATAAGAGTAATATCGGTTGCTCTTCAGTTAAATACCTTGGTCATATACTTTCCAAAGACGGAATTAAACCTTTGGAAGATAAGGTCCAAGCTATTAAGGACGTAACGGAACCCCGAACCGTACGCCAGTTGCGAAGGTTCTTGGGTATGATCAGCTATTATCGTCGATTCATTCCAGGTCTAGCCGGAATTCTTGGATCGTTAACAAGCCATCTCACTCGTGAAAAGAGCACGATCAAGAAGTCTTGGCCTATAAACTTGAGTCAAGAAGACCGAGAAAATTCCCAAAAGGCCAAGGACATGTTAAGTGACGTAACCACATTAGCACCTGTAGATTGGGAAAAACCTTTCGAACTAATCACAGATGCCTCAGATGTTGCATTAGGGGCAGTGCTACAGCAAAGAGATCAGGACATAGTAAGACCGATTGGGTTTTATAGCCGTAAGCTTAATGATCGAGAAAAACGTTATGATACGTTTGGCAAAGAGCTTCTAGCAGTGTATGCCGCAGTGCTACACTTCGAGCATTACTTAGATGGACATAAGTTTAAGTTATTGACCGATCATAAGCCATTGATCAGCATACTTGGTAAAACAGCTAGGCTTAATTACTCTCGTAGAGTAAATTCCCAAATAACACGGTTAGCAGAGTTCGATTTCACTGTGTCTCATATTGCTGGTAAGGAGAATGTGGTAGCAGATGCACTTAGCCGACCGAATGAAGCTGATGTCGAGCTGATATTTCAAGGTCCTTTGAAAAGTTTAGATGATTCAATGCATGATTTCGTTAGTCAAATCGAGGAAGCGCAAGGATCGGATCCCTTTACATTAGTTTTGTCCAAAAGGCCAGGATATGTTCGTAAGCTCATAAGTGGCAAGTGGTTGTTATGCGAAACATCCAGAAGTCAACCACGACCATATGTGCCGTTGGAGTTACGGGCCAAGATTATCCAAGTGTTACACGACATGGGGCATCCATCCATTAAAGCCACCATTCGATTAATCAACGACAGATACGTATGGCCGCACATGTCTAAAGACATACGGGTATGGGTAAGAGCCTGTGCCAAGTGTCAAACGTGTAAGGTGTGGAGACATACCAGAACCGAGATAAAGAATATTGGGATACCAATTGGACGGTTCAGACACGTACACATAGACATTGTCGAAATGCCTGAAGTTAATGGGAACAAATACTTGCTGACCATGGTAGATAGATTTAGTCGTCAATTTGAAGTGGCGATTTTAAAAGACATGACAGCGCAAGAAGTCTTGTTCGCGTTTCTACAAAATTGGATATCGCGTTATGGTGTTCCGGAAAAGGTCACTAGTGATCGCGGTAGTCAATTTATGTCCGAGCTTTTCGTAAGATCCCTCAACATCATGGGAACCACTATAATACATACTAGCGCGTATAACCCACGAGCGAATAGGATGGTAGAAAGGCTATATCGTGAACTGAAAGCTGCATTAAGGTGTACTAGTGGAACAAGCTGGATACATGATCTTCCTATAGTACTACTCGCTATGCGCAACAGATACAGGGCACAATTAGGTACCTCCATAGCAGAACTGGTTTATGGAGAACCATTAAGTTTGCCTGGAGATCTTCTAATAGAAACTCCAAGTGGTCTTGATTTGGCTTCTAGTTTTGTAGATTGGTTCGTAGGAACACTTAAAGATAAGATGTGTCGTTTAGCTCCGACCAAGATTAGAAAAGCTTAAACCAAATGCTATGTGTCCTCTGATCTAAGATCGGCTTCGCATGTGTATGTAACTAATGAAAATAGGAAGAACTGCCTAACACCATTTTATAAAGGACCATACAAGATCAAGTGGATGACTGACAAGAATGTCATTATAGAAATAAATGACTTTGAGGATTGTGTTACGTTGGATCTTTGCATTCCCCAGTTTTTCTGGATAGACGGTATGACTGAATTAACAGATGCGTTGAATGACCGTTCCATGGGCGAATCTGATGTGTGCAATCCCACCATACAGGCACATAATGAAATGCAGAACTCTGAAGAAGCGTTGTCTAATATAGCAAAATCTTATTCTCACTGAATCACAACAGGAAAATTATTTGTCGATACCAGATGATTTTGAAGAACCAGTGAATGTTGTACCGGGCGAGATGACGACGTCAGGGGCGCCAGTATGCACAACTCGTTCTGGAAGAGTGCCTCGTCAGCCGAAGAACTATGATTACGTCTATTATTAGACGCCTTTTTGAGAAGGTGGTGTATGTGGAGGAAGTTAAATCCTCCGCTTTATGTAAAATAACATTGACTGATAAATTTAAACCACTATGGCTGATTGTAACGAATTTTATTTAAAAAGAATTTTTTCTTTTTATTTTTCAGAACATTCTTTGTTTAAATACTTGATTTTGAATTGTGCGCTATTTTCAGTTTTTCGAGTATCTCGCTCCTTGACTGGTATTGTAATTTTGGTCTGCTGCATTTTAACATTTTCTCTAGTAAACGATTACATCTTCATCAAATATATTAATCCATCAATTGCCTTTTGTTCTAATATAATACAAGAGCGAAGGAGGAGCCTTGGAACAGGTATATTTGATTTCATCTGTTGTTCACGTATATCTCTTTCCAGATTATTTGTTTGGAGATACCGCTGTCCAACTTTCGCATTCCGATTGCCTAACATTAAGTGTCGATTTAATTGTTATACCATATAATTATGGAAACCGATATTAAATTTGAGGACACAAGTAGGTTAGTGCAGGACATTGCGGACTTGAACTTAGGAGACACAAATAGTAATATAAGCCTATCAGACTCTACTGTGAATTTTAGGACTTCAAGCGATCTGGCATCTATGGGGCTTTCAGACTCGAATAGGTTAGGAGCCTCAACAAATTGACGGGAATGTTTTTGGCTTTTTTAAGGGCCTTCAACAGTAACTGAATATTCCGTTACCTTATTGGTCATCTTAGTAACGCCGCACGGGACTTTCTTTTAGCACATAATTTTGTGATTCGTTTTTACTTAAATTGTTTTTGTTCTTAATTTCACATTTTGAGAAATGGGTATGTATGTAAGGGTACTTTTCGCTGTTGCTATCTCGTTCCTGATTTTGTACCCCTACTACTTATCAATGGTTGCTATTATTACTACCCGAGCACCCAATCAGTCTGTTCCTTTTCAGATGGTTAATATTAGAAGGCCGAAGAAAGGTTTCATGTATATATTACACACAATGTAGCACATAAATATAATTCACTGTTAATCCGAATTGAAGGAGTTGGTTGGCAATAATACAGATTTTAATGTAAAATTATATCTTAAACACTATTCACAGTTAGTCCAAATTGAATATATGTTAGTCAGCTGTAAAATTAGATTTTTATGCAAAAATATGTTTTAAATACCATTCACAATTAAACTAAATTGTCCGTCTTCTAGACGGCAAAAATAAAAGTGATTTATGTCTATAAAGTGAAATGTTTAGCACAAATGTCTGGAATGTAATGAGTAGTCAAACGATTAAAGATACATGATAATATGAGCCTAGTAAAATTATTTATGTTCATAAATTCACTGACACAATAGTCCACCGCGTGATCCTCTCGGATCGCGCGCGGTTCTGTCTATTTTATAAAAACACTATTGTAAACGCCCCGGCTTCAAGTAAATGCCGTACGACGTTACAAACTCGGTTAAGGTGCTCTGAATAGAGATTAGTTACTGATATGGGGGCCCTTAAGAGGGCCGGGTAATGCGTTCGCCTGAACTCTTCAGAGTTGAAGATGTCCTAGAGCCTTGGATGGACTCTGGTTGAGTTTTTGTTCCCGTGGTTGAGCTGTGATCGCGTTGTGGATGGTGTCCTGCAGGTCCTGCACTCAATTGGCTCGTCTCTCCGGTATCCCGCATCAAGATGAGTAGGTATTGACAGCCGACAGAGCGCACACGTATTGACAGCCGGCAGAACGCACACGCGTGAAGCAGGTAGAAGGCAAATGCCACAACTGACTTGCATGGTAAATTACCGTGCTTAAATAGCATGCAATATGTGTACTTGCATACTATTGGTTAAACGTGGTTAAACGTGGTTAAACGGCAATTTGCTTTTTTCTCATTGGTGCAACGTAAATAAATTTGAATTTAATTTACGCAATATGTCGGCGATTGATTTGTGTCGTTACAACACTTTCCTCTCTGAAAAAAAGAGAAAAATATTCCTCTCTGCGAGGCTAGATAAGAAATGCATGACAGAGTTCGAACCAAGTTAAGCGAAAAATATGATGAACCATAAGTGCTGGGCTTAAATATGCTTGTTGGTTGCTTCAACAATGATATGATGCCAGGTAACCACTAGGAATTGCTACACAAATTGTTAGCTCTAGTGGACGTTCATAGCACGTGAGGAAAAATAGAGCAGTGTAAGTTTTGGAGCCGCAGCGTGAAGATTTCGAGGTAAATCGCCTCTGAATTTGCCAGGTTTAAGATAAAACCTAAGCAAGTTGGATCGTTGTCAATGTGTTTGTATACGACCAAAGGAGCTAGAGTGCTCGACGTTGTTGTCATGACATTTGTAGAGTGGTCTTTGTGAAATAGATAAAGTTGAGATATGCATTGAAAGTGGCCTGTACCATGATATGAAGCTGATCACTACTTAGTGTTGCTACACGAAAGCGTTAGCTCTAAGTAGCTGGTCATACCAAAATAGGCAGTGTAATGTCATGTGTGAGAAATACATTATAATGTAAAAATATATACATTAAAATCAAAGGTAATTGCATAAAAATATGTACACGAACATTGCCTCAGAGATGGCATAATACCAAAGAACTGTTCAAAAATGCTACACAATTGTTAGCTAAGAACAGCTGGTTATGCCACGTGAGACAAATACTAAAAATTAACGTAAGGTTAAAAATGTTAATGTTTAAAAAAAAATTAATTACGCGTTATACAAAGCAGGTTGAGATTGTGGGCAGACGGAGCCTTAGACGTGTGTAGAAGGTTGAACGCTCTCAGGATCAGGTGGTTCGATAAACGGTTTTAACCTGTCTATGCTTACTGATGTCGGTGTAGCGCCTTGCATAATGATGAAGTATTTTGGCTGTTTTAGTAAAATCGGGTAAGGACCGCGATACTTGGGTTGTAGTGGTGCAACAGCATTATTGTTGCGAACGAGTACTCTCTTGCAGCTGTGGAGCTGTGGGTGAACGAAGACTGGACGAGGCGTGTGTCTCGGCTGCTGTTCGGACATGTTACCGAAATGAAGTCGAAGGCGGGTAGCTTCGTTTTGTGGGTCATCTTGTGCCGGTAGTAGACGTGGGAGCTGACTAGGCAGGCGTAGATCCATGCCATACAAGAGTTGTGACGCAGACGTTTTAATGGATTCTCGAGTACGAGAACGCATGGCCAGCAGAACTAAAGGTGGTGCATCGACCCAGTTGCCATTAATGGACGAGGATGCTAAAGCTGCTTTGAGTTCCCTATGCATTCTCTCTACCATGCCATTAGCTTGGGGATGGTAGGCAGTCGTCTGGCGTAAGATGCATCCCATGTACCGCAAGGTGGTTTTGAAACGATCAGATGAGAAGCAAGTGCCTCTGTCCGTGATGACCTCATTGGGAACACCATAATTGGATATCCATGCAGAGATAAAACCGTTAGTTACTTCGTCTGCAGAAATGGTGCCAAGAGGTAATGCCGCAGGCCACCGTGTAAATCTATCGATCATAGTTAGAAGGTAGCTGAAACCTTGAACCTTTGTGCAGATGAACTATGTCGATGTGGACGATGGCTAGGCGAGAAGTAGACCGAAAATGTTGCAACTTAGAACGAGTGTGTCGTGTGATCTTGTTTTTCTGACAAATTGCACACTCTGAGACCCATCGTTTAACATTCTGCCTAAGTCTGTGACCCCAGAAACGATCTGTAAGAAGTCGGACAGTCGCTTGGCTTCCTGGGTGAGAAATTGAGTGAATTGAATCGAAAACCTTTCTCTGAAGGCTGGTCGGCAGAACTGGCTTGTTGGGCTGCGTACCCGTGAAGTAAACAATTGGTAAGCCTTCCCACAGACGGCATATGAACTTGGTTGGGTGACGGGCTATTGATCTTTGAATGTGAATGTCACCGCGTTGTTCAGTTCGCAGGAGAGTTGGCGTTAGTGCAGGTTCACTGAGTGCCACGGAGTTGACAGTGAATGGCGACGGTGAAGGTGGTTGTAGAGAGACGTCTGGCCTAGACAGGGCATCTGCAATGAAGTTCTGTTTGCCCTTGACGTGAAAGACGTCAAATTGCCATTCGCTTAGACGAGAAAGCTGTCTTTCCACTCTGGCAGGGTACTTGGCGATAGATGAAGTTGCGTTTCGAAGTGCGCTAACTAGTGGTGCATGATCTGTGAAAACAACAAATCTGCTACTGCCAATGATGCTGATAAAATGGCGCACTGCGTCGTGGATGGCGAGAAGTTCTCGGCCGAAAGTGTCGTACCTCGTTTCTACTGGTTGGAGAGTACGCGAGTAGAAACTGATAGGCTTCCGAACTCCGTCGATCTCTTGTTCCAAAGTGGCTCCAATAGCGAATTCAGAAGCATCTGTCGTGAGTAGAAATGGCTTTTCAAAATCTGGATGCGTTAGCATTGTGGCATTTGCTAACGAGTTGATGGCAAGTCGAAGTAATTCCTCGTCTTCGGATGACCAAGCAATGATGGAATTCTTGCTAAGTCCTTTTCGGTTCCGCAGGTGCCTGCACAAAGGATAAAGTTGTTTTGAAAGGCCTGGAAGGAACTTGCGATAATAGTTTAGTACTCCCAGGATTTTCTGCAAATCGCTCAAAGTCCTTGGTGACTTGATATTCTTGATTGAATTCGTCTTTGACGGCAACGGTTGAATACCTTGGGCCGTGATACGATGCCCTAAGAAGTCGACGGATGAAGTTACAATCTGCGTCTTGTCACAGTTGATCTTGAGTCCGTGGTTGGATAAGCGTGAAAGGACATTTCGTAGATGTTTCGCATGAGATTCTAGATCTGGACTGAATACCATAATGTCATCGAGATATGACATACAATAAGCAGAGTCGTCGCGAAGTATGTTGTCCATGAATCTTTGAAATGTCTGTGTAGCACACTTAAGTCCAAAAGGCATGTAAAGGTATTCGAAAAGGCCAAATGGAGTGATGACAGCAGTTTTCTCGATATCCTCTGGTGCTACCGGGATGTGATGGTAGGCTTGTCTAAGGTCAATTACTGAGAAGAAATTGCTGCCGTTGAGTTTTTCAAGTAATGTGTTGATATTTGGAATAGGATATGCATCAGATTTTGTCACTGAATTTAGCTTACGGTAGTCTCCACAGGCTCTGTACGATCCGTTTGATTTTGAGACTAAGTGCAGTGGTGACGCCCATGAACTTTTCGATGGTCTGATGATTCCCTCTTCCAAAAGCCTTGAGAATTCTTCTTGGGCAGCTTTCAGCTTAGCAGGAGCCAGTGGTCGCTTCTTGAGTGCAATAGGTTGTCCTTCTGTGACGATATGATGCATCGTGTTGGAGACTCGCAGATCGGATTTGTTAAGATCGAAAAGCGATTTGTATTTTCGAAGAGCTGCTGATATCTCTGCTGAATGATGCACTGGGGTTGGCTGAATGACCTGTAACTCCAAACGCTCGGAGGCAAGTGTCCAAAAGCTTTGTTCAAGTCCGGTGGAGGGGTCGATGATCTTTTGATTGGCAAGATCAACAATGAGCCGAAATTTTAGAAGGAAATCAAGGCCTATTATATTATGTGAGACCTTGGCAATGATGAAGTTGTGGGAAAATTCACGTCGTAGACCTATGTTGAGTGTGCGGTATTGGCAGCCATAAGTTGGTATGGGCTCGCCTGTAGCTGTTGCGAGAAGAACGCCTAGCGACATCTCGGCCATTGAATCACCTTTGAGAACTGAGACTGCCGCACCTGTGTCTACGATGTACTCTTCGCCAGTTTTGAAATCAAGAAGGTGCAGAAGTTCGTTTGGCTGTTTGGCCGGGTCATGCAAACAAGTAGGCTGGTGATAGCGACCGGCATTGTCTGTTTGGTTCTCTATGTGAAAAATTCGGCGTGGACGAAAAGAGTCGACAGGGATGTCGGATTGTAGTTGGCTTCTTCCCTGTCGCGCCGTTGATGCCGTTGATGTGCATAAAGTACGGTCTTCTACTTCCTGCGCCAGACGTTTCCCGATACTGATGCACCCTTGTGCCTGCGGTCTGTTGTCCTCTCCGTCAGCTGTGGAAATTGACACTCATTCGGAAATTCTTCGGAACGACAAAGACAAACTTGGCAAGCATAAAAAACTTCTGGTGGTTATAACACCAGTTCTTTGGGGCATATTTATTAAATGATTGCGGAGATCTCGATCGCCGCCTACCATTATAATTTGACTTGGAAACGAATTTTGGTCGAGCATTCACATGATTTATCTCCGATTTGGTAATGGCCAATCCTTCTAGAACTTTGGCCATGTTCGCCACTGTTCTCTCTAAGGAGGAGATTCTATCATCTTGCGGGGGTGAAGAAAAGGATGATGGATTCACTTTGGGTTCCAAAACCCTATATTCTAACTCACAACTCTCAGATAAGTCATCTATAGAGAGAGTGTTGGGGAGCTGTCTGGCAAAGAGTTTTAATGTTTGGGGAAGATTGTTAATAAAACAACCTTAGCCTCATGGTCAGAAATGTTGGTTTTATACCAACGTTTCCGTAATTCCCTCAGTATTTCTATGGGGCCAAGATTTGGCATATCTAACTGCGCATATTTGTTTATTATCTGCTCAGTTTCCGTGGGTCCAAGCAAGGATTCTACCTCGTTTTGTAGGCCCAAAATGGGATTAGGTAGCTTCCTAATGGCCTCAAGCTTAGGATAAATCCGTCGCTGCAATTCAGAAGGTAGTTTAGCAAAAACCTTTGACAGTTTTTGATGACTGTCATAATCAGGAAACGGGGAGAAAGCGGAGTCTACGCGCATAAAAAATAGCTCACTATCTCCATCCCAAACAGGAACATCAATATCTAAAATTGGACCTGACATTTTAACAATCTTACGGGATCTTAAAAGCATAAATTTATAAGCAATATGAAAATGTATATATAAATGTATAAATATATAACGAAACGCTTACCCACAAACAGCTTCCACTGTTGCTTGATATTGTCCAGTACAAAAGGAAAAAACGAACAGAGGCCCCGATGGCCTTTGATGACAATGTATTATTATTTCAACACAGAACAGCGTCACTCCTTCCAAAAAATTGAAATTGTCCTGTAGGGATGACGAACAGAGGCCCTGTTGGCCTTTAGTGCCAATGAATTATTATTTTCAACAGCAAGAATAACACACTGCTTCCAAAATTTGAAATTTTCCTTTAGGGAAGACGAACAGAGGCCCCGTTGGCCTTTAGTGCCAATGAATTATTATTTTCAACAGCAAGAATAACACACTGCTTCCAAAATTTGAAATTTTCCTTTAGGGAAGACGAACAGAGGCCCCGTTGGCCTTTAGTGCCAATGAATTATTATTATGCTCACACCACAAATTCACGAATATATGCCTAACAAAATTCCCAGAAAAACCAGGATCAGGGTAAAGAAAACGCAAATGTTAGTCGATTTATCCCAAACAAATGAAGAAGAAAGTCAATTTATTTATACCAAAAAAAATCAGAAAAATAATCAATATCCTGGCGCGGTCGCCAGTTTTGTAAACGCCCCGGCTTCAAGTAAATGCCGTACGACGTTACAAACTCGGTTAAGGTGCTCTGAATAGAGATTAGTTACTGATATGGGGGCCCTTAAGAGGGCCGGGTAATACGTTCGCTTGAAGTCTTCAGAGTTGAAGATGTCCTAGAGCCTTGGGTGGACTCTGGTTGAGATTGTTGCTCCCGTGGTTGAGCTGTGATCGCGTTGTGGATGGTGTCCTGCAGGTCCTGCACTCAATTGGCTCGTCTCTCCGGTATCCCGCAACAAGATGAGTAGGTATTGACAGCCGACAGAGCGCACACGTATTGACAGCCGACAGAACGCACACGCGTGAAGCAGGTAGAAGGCAAATGCCACAACTGACTTGCATGGTAAATTACCATGCTTAAATAGCATGCAATATGTGTACTTGCATACTATTGGTTAAGCGTGGTTAAACGTGGTTAAACGGCAATTTGCTTTTTTCTCATTGGTGCAACGTAAATAAATTTGAATTTAATTTACGCAATATGTCGGCGATTGATTGTGTCGTTACAACACTATTAATTACAAATAAAATTGCAGTTCAAGAAATATCGATTGAAACTGCTTGAGACTAAAAGAGATTGTTCCTAAAATCACAGCTAAGAGAAATATTGTTTAAGGACAGAGTTAGAATATTTGACCTTAAAGAACACAGCGTTTGCGAAAATTGACCTTCGTTGGGTTGTAGAATAGAATATGAATAGAATATCTTTATTTGGATTCAAACCACACATGTTCCATCAAATAATAAAATTAGAAAATGTACAATATAAAAAGGTATCACATCACATATATATGTGCAATTAGTTGTACTGTACAATTTATCAGCATCAGAAAGATCAGCTGTAAACAGTGATAGATTCTTCATCAAAATTACAAAAAAATTTTAAGTTATAATTCGAGTATAACATTTGTAAAAAAAGGGAACCATGACTTATTAATGATTTTGTGCATTGTTGTTTAACAAGATGATATAATGCATAACATTTCAGTTTTAAAAATACAAAATTTGAAGATAGAATCTCAGGAGAAATTATGTTGCTGAAAAAAATTAATCCTGTCTTTTATTTAACCATGAGAAAGTATTATCATAATCAAAATTAAAAATATCAGCAGGATTAAACACTTTTCTAGTTCGGTAGATAAAAATTTAAAAGACATTTTAGTTGGAGGTGTTTCTCTAAGCCCCTTTGGCAATTGATTGTAAATTTTGTAAATTTTTGAAAAAGAGAATAGCTTGCCCGCAACATTCCCCACCAATGGTGGAGATATTGCAAAATGACCAGATCTAGTTCCAATTTCATGACTCTTTCTTATGGGATTCATATAGGCACCAGACCACTGGTTCAAATGGAAAACCTTTATGCAATAGCACATTCTCCGAAACCATAAAGGGTGCAGTGATACAAACTGTAATCTAGTGGCGTATATAGTGCAGGAGATAGGACTAATTTGTTTCACAACTTTTCTTTGTACAGCTTCTATCTTATTAGACAAACCCTTTGTTAAAGGATTCCAAGTAGCGGCAGCATATTCTAGTATCGGTCTAATCCATATTATAAACATTTTAAATTTTATTTCATGCGATATAATATTTCTATTTAATAATGCCCATCTGTTCTTGGCACTGCCTACTATCCTTTCAATATGTCTCTCAGCAGAAGCCGTACAATGAATAGTTATGCCTAAATCCTTAATTTCTTGCATAAGTTTAATCTCAAAAACATCATTAATCTCAGCATCATGAAAATAAACATAATTAAAATCTGTTCTGTTACCTATTTTTAAAGCTCTCGTCTTTTTACTGTTTATTTTCAGCCCTAGTGTTAACAAATATCTACTTAAATCATACAAATCTAGTGTCACATTATTTTTGGAGAATTCGGCATTGTTTGGATCAATTGGAAAGATTATTTTCAAATCATCAGCAAATTTGCAAACTCGACTGTTAGGGATCTTAGTTTCCAAATGTGCAAATAAAATTTTAAATAAAATTGGCCCCAAACTTTATCCCTGTGGAACTCCACTTGTTACCCTTTTCGATTTAGATATTAAATCGTTTATTTGAATACTCATTCTTCGATTATATAAATAGTATCTAAGTAATCTAAAAATATTCGGATCAATATTCAATAAATTAATCGCATTCAAAATAGCATCAAAAGATATAGAGTCAAAAGCTTTTGAGATATCTATGAATACAATTAATGCATCTAACTTTTTCTCATCTAATGTAATTACATGTTTCCACATAGAGAGCATATTAGTAGTTGTCGACCTGTCTTTCGTGAAGCCATGTTGGCATATATCGAAATCAGCCGGCAGCATACGTTCTAAATGATCAAGTATCAATCGTTCTATTATCTTCAAAAACGAAGGGATAATAGAGATTAATCTGTAATCACTGGCGCACGTTGGCTTACTTACTTTAGGCAGAGGTTTAGCTACTATCGTTAATATATTGATTGGTAATTTCCCATCCTTCAAAATTCTATTTATAAAATTGCAGAGCGCATTCATAAAATTAAAAGGTAATTGAAGTAGGTTATCAATCGATATACCAAGGTGATCTTTTTGTTTTTTTGATTTTATTTTTAACATTAATTCTATCAATGCATCACTGTCAATAACAAGTCCTAGATCCTGGTTTCCCGAAGGATCCGGTAGATCAATAAATTTGCTTTCCTTCTGTGGATTACACAACAAGTTGCCAAATACTTCATCCAATTCACAGAGAAATTCATAATCAGTTTTACCCACAGGTAATATAAGGTTTAATTTTTCCTTATATTTACCGTAGTCTAGGATTACTCTTCAGTTTGGCCAAAATAATTCTCTCTGATCTTTGACGGATTATCAGCAGTGATGAATTAATTTCTTTATCGATCATATCTAACCTCATTTTTTAATACTATTGATAAGACTACATTTCATTATATTATCTCGTTTGATTCTTAGCTTACATAACTTCCTATTGATTCGCTTTGGTATAACATCCGTAAATGTAGATGCCCTAAATATATCAGATAATAACAATGAAACAGAAGAAACAAATTCGTCATTGTTCATGATAAAAAACATTCATAATCAATTGATAAGCTTAATTCTCTAAAAAGATTCCAGTTGATTCTGGAACATTGCACGTGTGCATTTTCAAAATTAGGTTTCTGTGTTTTGCTACTCAAAAGGTTCCATTGTAAAATAATTTGTTTATGATCCAATTCTTTGAAGTAATTTACAACATCATAACTGTGCGAGTTCAACGCTTCAACTTCTAAATATACATGATCTAAGCATTCCGAACCTCTAGTTGGTTCCTTTATAATCTGCTTAAGATCATGGTTAGAAAAAAGATTGATTATTTCACAGTCATGCAGCCTTATTAAAATCTCCTACCACAACAATATAGCCATGGCAGTCGAAAATAGATTGAAAGGAATTGGTAAACATTTGATCATCATGTAAATTAGCATACGGCGGTCTGTAAACCGCGGTTAAAATCAGGTTATCTATTTGTATAGTTAAAAAATCAATGACAGTATTATATTCGCTAGTATGTAACACTGTTGCATTTAATATCGATTTGCTATAAATAAGTACTCCTCCGCCTCTTTTATCCAGTGATCTGTCTTTCCTAAATAGAGAATAATGAGGAATGTCAAATTCATAGTTTTCAATGTTCTTGTTCAGCCAGGTCTCAGATAAAATTATAAAGTCAAAATTGTTACTTATTATAAAATCACACAGCAAAAAAGTTTTATTCTTAACACTTCTACAATTAGCATAAAATAAAGTATATGAACAACCCAACTCATCTTTACAGTCTTCAATAGTTACTGATTTAACTTTTGTGGTTTCCTTATACTTCGTTTGTTGGGTACCGTAGCTATAGTTCGTAGCTGTCCGCTGTCCACAACATTCATTAATGAAACCCCGTTTTTTGCAATTTTAGAATCGATTGACACACTCTTTATTGTAACTTGTTCCGGATGACTTGATTTCTGATCTAAATTCCTCTTTACCTTTTTTGCCGCTGACAATTTTCTTTGCAGAAAAGTCTTGTCTCTGGAGATGAATATGTTGTGAAAGTTACGACATTCTTCTTTCTTTTTATTAATATCCTCCACTTGCTTGTTCGTCGGCCTCTTTGATAATTTTATCACTACCGGCCTTGGTCGTTCCGATTTTTTTCCAACTCTAAAGCATTTCGTTATTTCAGCCTCTGTCGTTTCTCTAATTAAAGCATTTAACTTTTCAACATCATTGGGATCAGCATTTTCATTTAGAATAAATAAAATTAACTGCTCTTGTTTTTCGATCCTTGCAGAAACTTCATTTGATAAAATATTTAATATTTCTTTACCTAAAGAACTGCTTTTTGTAGATATATCGTATTCTTTAGATATTTCAGCTAACTCGATCCATGGCTTAGCATTGACTCTTAATTTATCCATCTTGTCATTTAACGCAACGGTCAATTCCTCAATTTTAGCGCTTAAGTTATCATTTCTCGTTTCTGATAAATCTAATTTTGCTGAAATTCTGGGCTGGTGCATACTTGCTAATTGCTTCAAAAATGACATGATACCAAATAACCACTAGTATTTGATATAAAGATTATTAGCTGTTGTGGCCGGTCATGTCGCGTGTAGCGAAATAGAGTAGTGTGATAGGTCTTGAAAGCCACAACATGATAATTGCAAAATTAATTGTCACTGAAGTAACCAGGAATAAGTGGATCTCCGCAAATGATAAATCGAATAAAACCAAAGGAGCTAATGAGTGCTCGACGTTGTGGTCGTGATCTTTGTAATGAATTTTTACTGTGTAACTGATGTAGTTTCGATATGCATGATAATGGCCTATGCCATGATATAAAGCCGATTACTACTTCGTATTGCTAAACAAGGTGTTAGCTCTAAGTAGCTGGTCATACCAAAATAGGCAGTGTGAGCTCAGATGTGAGCTATACGTTGTAACAGTACGATGTAGAAGAACATAAAGGAAAATCAAATGACAATGACAAAATTGTACTGAAACATTGCCGCAGAGATGGCATAATACAATTGTTAGCTAAAGACAGCTGGTTATTCCATGTGAGACCAGTGAGTGTTGGAAAAGAAATGAATCATGTGGATCCATTCAGATCACGTCACGTGAAATGAGGGTGCAATTGATGCACAAACAGTTAAAATTAGATAGGGTGATTAACGAAAAAATAATAATAAGTTACAATTTATGCTAATACAATCTATTGTTATGTTAAGACTGTAGGCAGCTAGAGTCTGAAATGAATTTAGAATGTTGTATGTTGCCAGGATCAGGCGGTTCGATAAAAGGTTTGAACCTTTCTTTGTTTACCGATGTAGATTTCGCACATTGCATGATAATGAAGTATTTTGGGTAAGGAGTGCGATACTTTGGTTGTAACGGTGCAACAACAGAGTCGTTACGTACGAATACTCTTTTGCAGCTGTGAAGCTGCGAGTGAACGAAGACAGACCGAGGAGCATGTCTCGACTGCTGTACAGACATGTTACCGAAATAAAGTCGAAGGCGAGAAGCTTCGACTTGTGGATCATCCTCTGTGGATTGTAAACGAGGGAACTGACTAGGCAAGCGTTGGCTCATGCCATAAAATGGTTGTGATGCAGATATTTTAGTAGGTTAACATATACGGGACTACAAAACAAGTAGGACTAAAGGTAATATGTTGACCCAGTTACCATTAATGGACGAGGATGCTAAATCTACTTGGAGTTCCCTATGCATTCTTTATATCATACCGTTAGATTGGGGATGGTAGGCAGTCGTCTGACGTAAATTGCATCCAATGACCCGCAAGTTTGTTTTGAATCGATCATATGAGAAACAAGTGCTTCTATCAATAATGACCTCGTTAAGACCACCATAATGTGCTATCTATGCAGAGATAAAACCATTAGTGATTTCGTCTGCAGAAATGTTACCAAGAGGTAAAGTCACAGACCATCGGGTAAACCCATCATTCATAGTTAAAAGGTAACTAAAACCTTGAACTAGTGTCAGATAAACTATGTCGATGTGAACAATGGCTATGCGTGAAGTAGTTTCGAAATTTTGCAACATAGAATGAGTGTGCCTGGTGATCTTGTTTTTCTGAAAAATAGCACGCTCAAAGACGCATCGCTTAGCGTTCTGCCATGAGTCTGTGACCTCAGAAACGATCTATAAGAAGTTTAACAGTCACCTTGCTATTTGGGTGAGAAATTGAATAAATGAAGTCGAAAATTATTCTCTCAATGCTGGTCGGCAGAACTTGCTTTTTGGGCTGCGTACCCGTGAGGTAAGCAATGGGTAAACCTCCCCAGAGTCTGAATACAAAATTGGTGGGGTGATGAGCTACTGATCTTTGAATATTAGTGTCACCGTGCTGTTCAGTTTGCACGAGAGATGGCTTTAATGCGGTTGTAGCAAGACGTCTGGCCTATAAAGTGCGTCAATAATGATGTTATTCGTCTTTAACATGAAAGATGTAGAATTGCTATTCGCTCAGACTCTCTTTCTATTCTGGCAGAGTTTTTGCAACAGTTTTAGTCGCGTTTCGTCGTACGTTAACTAATGGGGCATGATCTGTAAAAAAACAAATCTTCTGCTGTCAATAATGCTGACGAAGTGGCGCACTGCGTCATGGATTGCGGGAAGATCTCGACTGAAAGTATCCTATCTGGTTTGTACTTATTGTAGGGTACGCGAGTGAAAATTGATAGGCTTTCAAACTGCGTCGACCTCTTGTTTCAAAGTGGCCCCAATAGCAAATTCGGAAGCACCTGTTGTGAGTAGAAATAGTGATTGGAAATCAGAAGGAATGTGCATTGTGGCATTTGCTAAAGAGTTGATGGTGAGACGGAGTAATTCATCGTCTTTTGATAATCAAGAAATGATGGAGTTTCTGCTAAATCCTTTTGAATTCCGCAGGTTCTTCATAGCAAATAAAGTTGTCTTGATAGGCATGGGAAGAAATTTGTGATAGTAATAGCTCATTTAAAGACTTTGGTGACTTATTATTTTGGATAGTATTTAAATTTGATGGCAAAGATTTTATACATTCTGGTGTAACACAATGTCCTAGGAAATCCACGGATGTAGTTGCAATCTGCGTATTGTCCCAGTTGATCTTGAGTCCGTGATTGGATAATAGTGAGAGAATATTTCGTAAATGTTTGGCCTGAGATTCTAGGTCTGGATTAAAAATAGTTTTATCATCGAGATATGACATACAGTAAGTGGTATCGTTGCAGAGTACGTCGTCCATGAAATTTTGAAATGTCTGAGTAGCACGCTTGAGACCAAAATGGCATGTAAAGGTATTCAAAAAGGCCAAATTGAGTAATGACCGCCATTTTTTAAATATATTCTGGCGCTACCGGTGTGTGATGGTAGGCTTGTCTGATATCAATTACTGAAAAGTAATTGCTACCCTGAGTATTTTAAGCAAGCAGTTTATACAATGGAATGGGATATGCACTGAAGTTTGTCACAGAATTAAGCTTGCGATAATCTCCACAGGCTCTGTACGAACCGTTTGATTTAGAGTCCAAGTGCAAAGCTAACTAATAATTCATGATATTCAGGTTTCGAAGTGGCTTACAGGATATTAAAATGCATAAAGTGACTTAAACATATATAGAAAAAAATTAAAATATATATGCCCTGTAAATGTTGAAAATTAATAACTAGGCGTTTACCCAAACCTGCTTCCATTCATTAAATCAAGTTTGCGAGCTTGAAGTAAACACGTATCCCATTGAATTTAACCAGACGTTGAACAACATTAAAAAAACTGCCGCCAATCGCAACGCGCTGTTGCGTTTCGACCTTCCATGATCATCATCAGAGTACGACGGCAAACTGACTAGCAAGGATCAAATCGCATTGCATACATATGGAAAGCAAAATTAGATATGCGACTCTTGCCTCTAGTAGTCTCGCATATATTGTACGCGACTGCAAATGTCGCCTGCACAATTTCTATTCAGTCATGAACACTAGCTGTCTGTAGCTTTCGCCAAACACAAATACGTATATAGACAATAAAATTAAACAATAATTGATTGTGCGGGTGGTGGTAAAAGTTCTTTAAATCAAGTTTGCGAGCTTGAAGTAAACACCAATCCCATTGTATTTAACCAGTCGTCGAACAACATAATAAAACTACCGCCAGTCGCAACGCACTGACGCGTTTCGACTTTCCATGATCATCATCAGAGTACGACGGCAAACTGACTAGCGAGGATCAAACCGCATTTCATATATATGGAAAGCAAAATTAGATATGCGGCTCTCACCTCTAGTAGTCTTGCATACATTGTACGAGACTGGAAATGTCGGCTGCACAATTTATATGCAGTCACGAACATTAGCTGTTTGTAGCTTTCGCCACACACATATATATGGACAATACAATTAAACAATAATTGATCGCGCGGGTGGTGGTAACAATTCTTTAAATCAAGTTTGCGAGCTTGAAGTAAACACCAATCCCATTGTATTTAACCAGTCGTCGAACAACATAGCAAAACTACCACCAGTCGCAACGCACTGACGCGTTTCGATCTTCCATGATCATCATCAGAGTACGACGGCAAACTGACTAGCGAGGATCAACCGCATTGCATATATATGGAAAGCAAAATTAGATATGCGGCTCTCACATCTAGTAGTCTTGCATACATTGTACGTGACTGGAAATGACTCGCTGCACAGATGTTCCCTCATGCGAGTGACGGAAGTATTAGCTGTTCGCGCTGGTTATCTGGGTTGGCGCCTCGTTCAATCTCGCAAACTTGATTTAAAGATATTTTACCTCCACCAGCGTAATCAATTACTGTTTAATTGTATTATCTGTACATTTATGTGTGGCGATAGCTACAAACAGCTAATGTTCGTGACTGCATAGAAATTGTGCAGCCGACATTTCCAGTCACGTACAATGTATGCAAGACTACTAGAGGTGAGAGCCGCATATCTAATTTTGCTTTCCATATATATGCAATGCGGTTTGATCCTCGCTAGTCAGTTTGCCGTCGTACTCTGATGATGATCATGGAAGGTCGAAACGCGTCAGTGCGTTGCGACTGGTGGTAGTTTTGTTATGTTGTTCGACGACTGGTTAAATACAATGGGATTGGTGTTTACTTCAAGCTCGCAAACTTGATTTAAAGAATTGTTACCACCACCCGCGCAATCAATTATTATTTAATTGTATTATCTGCTTCCATTGTTGGAATACAAATTGGATGCAGAATGTGGTACAACCACGTAGGCGAGAAAAGCTTTGAACGATTTAACCACACAAATTATGACAAAATCTGCTTGTACTTTTTGTGCACAAATTGAACGCACAATCTGGTACGAACACTTAAGTGAAGGAAATGTTGGATGATTTTAACAGAGAAGAATTTAAACGGAAAGTGAGTTGCGACAAACAGGAGTTAAGAAGAACAGGATGATCTGGTGTCGAAACAAGGGCTTGGTATTATACTTCAAGCTGCCTTGGTCGATTTTATCGTACACCACACATTCCAAATAAAATACAAATGTATTTGCATTAAAATTTTTGCATAAAGATTTGTAATATCAAAATAAATTTTAACAGAATTGCTGTTCTCAGCATATTGGCGTCGTCGCCAATCTGTAAACGCCCCGGCTGGAAGTAAGTGCATTGTGCCGTTATTAAGCAGAAAAGACGGATTCTGTAGAGCAGTTGCTGTGGTTGGCCATTAACAGGGACAGAAAACGTTCACAGGCAAATGACGTGAAAGTTTATGAACATTACATTGGCGAACATGTCTAGAATTCCTTCTAGACTTCCTCTGTTTTCCGGTTCGTTGTCTGGTGATCCTTTTCTGTAGATGCACCAGAATAATTTGTCGAAACCTTTGCTATTTTGTTTGCGTTGTTACCAACACTATGCCATTAACCCAGCTATCTTTTCGTTGTAGATCTGCGGCCAGACACCGTGTTGGCTGGCTACACGTAGTAAATCGGGTTTCAGTGTTTACCAGCATTACGTAGGACTAGTTGCTGCAGACCATTAGCAAAAATAGGCGCTGTCTGCAGACACAGCAATGAGATGACACAGCGTGGTATACGTCAAGTCCATGGAGTTCAGCGTAGGTAGACAATCATGAAGAGAGGATCGACATCACATACAAATCGGCCACACCTTGCAAGAGTCTAGGGGGACATTCGGAAATCTTCTTTTGCTTAGATTCTCAATCATTCATGGCAATGCCAAAGAAAGTTGCACAGTTCTTATTAAGGGCCAATAACAGTGCTGCTTACACGGTTAACATCTCAATAACCTTGCACTGAATTCAAGCTTGGAACGTTACAAAGTTATCCTATATTTTAACTTATATTCATTATCAGAAGTTGATTTATGAACTGTAAGCAATTAAGAGAGGCGTTGCTCAAACATTATAAAATATACAAAATCATCTGGTGATTAGTGTAACGGCTCAGATTAATTCGCCGACATATTGCCAAAATCAAATTCAAATTTCAATACGCTGAACCAATTAAAACGCGCAAAATTGCCGTTGACCAATGGCGTGCAACTTCGCATCTATATAAGCACGATGCAATTACCACGCAACACACTTCTGCTCTGCTCGCTACGTGTGATTGCTGTCGCTCTCTCTTCTTGACTGTCTACCTACGCCGACTTCTGGACTTGCGTTTACCACGCTGTGTCATCTCGTCACCTAGTCTTCAGTCACGCAATCTTCTTGTTGCTGCACAACCAGTCATACGTAATCGATCATCTATTAATCGGATTTCTACGTGTGCCAGCCACCTCGGTGTTGCCGCAGATCTTCAACAAGACAAATCTAAGCTTTTGAACAGCAACTCAAATATCCGGCTTCGACAATTATACATTTCCCGGTGCATCCACACAAAAGAACACTGTCCAACAAACCGGAAAACAGAGCAAATGTCTAGAAGGACTTCTAGGCACTATCGCCACTGCAGCATACATAATCGTTCAAGTTATCTGCCGGTGAACGCTTTTCTGCCCATGTTAAAGGTCAACCACAGAAATTGCTCTCTAGAATCCGTCTAATCGGATAATGCTTTGATGAATTGGAGTACCTGTATATATACGCTTTTGTCACTACCATGAGTGTGCTAGAATCCTATTTCCATTATTTCTGGAATGATCATCATATTTATAACATAAAAATTCCTCAATCTTTTTAGAATCTTCCCTTAAGCTTAGTTCTTTTCTTAAATGCTCTGCATCCGCACACTTAGTGCGTTTTCTATTATATAAAAACAAGATACTATATAAATTCTTTATTAAAACAGAGAGTGAATGCTCACCGTCTCACCGATTTCAAAAATATACCATTACGAAAGAGAGGAACTTAAACATAGAGAACCAAATCAATTTAACCGAGACAAATTTAATATCATTCACAATGTAAACATATTAAGTCCCTTTATGCATTTTAATGTCCTGTAAGTCACTTCCAAACATGAATACCCTGAATTCTAAGTTAGCTCAGTGTCCATCCGCCGGTCTCACATCTGATGACGTTAGGCTATCCACTTTGGAGAGATCTATTTCAGATTTGAGTAAAATCCTTGAAAGAATCGTCATAGACAGGACAAATGCTAATAAAACCACGGATCAACACCGTCTAAATCAGTATAAACGACAATCGAGACCACTTCGATCATTCAGTCGATATTCTCCAAAAAATTGGTGCTATAATCACAAAAGTATTTTTATAATTGTCGAAATTGCCTGCATTGTTCGGAGAATTTACCAAACGGATGCCAGTTTCCTTCCTTAGATGACCACAATAAACAACAAGGCAACAGTTTCTATTCTTCACGTACAAATTTTCAAACGCCTAATGCTGCAGTTTATGTTGACTCCTTCCGTCCACGCAGAATATGCCACATAGACAGCAAAACTGATAATGTCATTCGCAATGACCAGCCTATTTGTCTACATGACCCGGCCAAACAACCCAATGAACTTCTGCATCTTCTCGATTTCAAAACTGGAGAAGAATTCATCGTAGACACAGGTGCAGCAGTTTCAGTTCTCAAGGATGATTCCATGGCCGAGATGTCTCTAGGCGCTTAACTTGCAACAGCTACAGGGTAGCCCATTCCTACTTATGGTTGCCGGCATCGCACACTCAACATAGGTTTACGACGTGAATTTTCTCACAACTTCATCGTCGCCAAGGTCTCACACAACATAATAGGCCTTGATTTCCTGTTAAAATATCGGCTCATTGTTGATCTTGCCAATTAAGATCATTGACCCCTCCACCGGACTTGAGCAAAGTTTTTGGACACTTGCCTCCGAGCGTTTGGAGTTACAGGTCATTCAGCCAACCCCAGTGCATCATTCAGCAGAGATATCAGCAGCTCTTCGAGAACACAAGTCGTTGTTCGATCTCAGCAAGTCAGAGCTACGAGTCTCCAACACGATGCACCATATCGTCACAACAGGACAACCTATAGCACTCAAAAAGCGACCGCTACCCCTGCTAAGCTGAAAGCTGCCCAAGAGGAATTTTCAAGACTATTGGAAGAGGGAATCATCAGACCATCGAAAAGTTCATGGGCGTCACCACTGCACTTAGTCTCCAAATCAAACGGATCGTACAGAGCCTGTGGAGATTATCGCAAGCTAAATTCTGTGACCAAATCCGATGCATATCCTATTCCCAATATAAACACCTTACTTGAAAAACTCAGCGGTAGCAATTACTTCTCAGTGATTGACCTCAGACAAGCCTACCATCACATCCCGGTAGCGCCAGAAGATATTGAAAAGACTGCGGTCATCACTCCATTTGGCCTTTTGAATACCTCTACATGCCTTTTGGTCTCAAGTGTGCTACTCAGACATTTCAAAGATTCATGGACAACATACTCTGCGACGACGCCGCTTACTGTATGTCATATCTCGATGACATAATGGTTTTCATTCCAGACCTAGAATCTCATGCCAAGCATTTACGAAATGTCCTCTCACACTTATCCAACCACGAACTCAAGATCAACTGTGACAAGATGCAGATTGCAACTACATCCGTGGATTTCCTAGGGCATCGTATTACGCCACAAAGTATTCAACCTTTGCCGTCGAAGGCAAATTCGATCAAGAATATCAAGTCACCAAAGATTGTCAATGAGCTGCAGAAAATTTTGGCAGTTCTTAACTACTATCGCAAGTTCCTTTCCGGCCTATCAAGACAACTTTATCCGTTGTGTAGGTACCTGCGGAATCGAGAGGGACTTAGTAGGAAGTCCATTACCTCTTGGTCTTCTGAGTACGATGAATTACTCTGTTTCTACATTAACTCTTTATCAAATATAAAAATGCTAACGCATCTAGATTTCCAACGACCATTTCTACTCACAATAGAAGTTTCTGAGCTTGCCAATGAAGCTATATTTAAACAAGAGGTCGACAAAGTTCGGAAGTTTATCAGTCTTTATTCGAGTACTCTGCAACCAGTAGAGATCAGATACAACGTTTTCGGGCGGGAACGTCTCGCCATCTACGACCAAGTGCTCCACTTCATCAGCATCATTGGCAGCATTGTGTTTATTTATTTACAGATCATGCCAAAGTACCCTGCCCGAGTAGAAAGACAGCTGCCCCTTCTGAGCAACTGGCAATTCAACATCTTTCATGTCAACAGTAAACTATACCTCATTGCCGAAGCATTTTCCAGACCTGCCGTCTCGCTGCAACAACCATCACCTTCGCTATTTACAGTCAACTTCGTGACACTCAAGGAACCTGCACTAACGCCATCCTTCCTGCGAACAGAACAGCGTGGTGACACTCATATTAAAGGATGAGTAGCTCGTCACCCTACCAAATTCGTAAGCTGACTCTTGGAAAGTTTACCCACTGTTTACTTCACGGCTACGATGCCTAACTGTTTTATCTGTGCATGAATAGCCCATTATGTTGTTCTCAACGAGGTTGTTACTGATAGAGGCGCTTTTTCCTCATCTGATCGTTTCAAATCTACCTTGCGGTTAACGAAATGCACTTTAAGCCAGATGACTGCCTACCACCCCAATCTAACGATATTTTAGAGAGAATGCATAGAGAACTCAAAGCAGCTTTAGCATCTTCGTCCATTAATGGCAACTGGGTCGATGCATTACCTTTAGTCATACTTGCTATGCGTTCTCGTACATATTAATACACTAAAACGTCTGCGCCATAACTCTTGTATGGCATGGACCTACGCTTGCATTGTCAACTCGAAATTCTACTACTCGCATAAGATGAACCACAAGTCGAAGCTTCTCGCCTTCGACTTCATTTCGGTAACATGTCTGAACAGCAGCCGAGACATACTCCTCGTCCAGTCTTCGTTCACCCGCAGCTCCACAACTGCAAGAGAGTACTCGTTCGTAACGACGCTGCTGTTGCACCACTACAACCAAAGTATCGCGGTCCTTACCCGATTTTGCTCAGACAGCCAAAATACTTCATTATCATGCCGAGGTGCGACACCTACATCGGTAAGCATAGACAGGTTGAAACCGTTTATCGAACCGCCTGATCCTGGCGACAAACAACCTTCTACGTGCGTCTTTTTCTTTGCATAATGCATAACTGATAATTTTTTACATTAATTTTTCGTTATTATACGTATCAATTGTTAACATTTTTGGCACCAATTGCACCCAATTTCACGTGACGTGATCTGTGTGGATCCACATGATTCATTACTTTGTTCACACTCACTTTTTTTACGTGGTACAACCATTTGTTCTTAGCTTACATTTGTGTAGCATTTTAACAGTTCTTTGGTATTATGCCATCTTTGCCGCAATGTTCAAATGCACTTTTTTGTCCACACAATTTGATTTCCATATTTTTTTTCATGGTATTTTTGCAACGTATGGATCACACCTCGGCTCACACTGTCTATTTTGGTATGACCAGCTAATTAGAGCAGCACCAAGAAGTCGTCGGTTTCAACATGGTACAGGCCACTTTTAATGCATTTCTTAACTTCATCATTTGCACAGTGAACACTTCCTACCATACCATTATCACAACGTCGAGCACACGCTAGCTTCTTTGATCGTACTCGAACACACTGACGGCGATCCAGCCTGCCCTGTTTTCAACTTGAATCTGGCAACTTCAGCGACAATGCACTTTGCAATTTTTAAGCTGCAGTTCTCATAAACCTCACACTACTCAATTATGCTTCACGCGGTATGACCAGCCACTACAGCTTACAATTTGTGTAGCAATTCCTATTGGTTATTTGACATGATGTCGTATATGAAGCAACAACAAGCATGCACTAGCTGAGCATTACCATACATTTTGATAAGATATGGGTAGAATAAAAACAAGTTGCTAAACTGGGTACGAACTCTGCTCTATAATACAAATCACAACTCGCGGAGAGGTGTTTTTTCTTTTAAACTTTTGCTTTTTTCAGAGAGAAAAATGATCACAATAATTTGCCGACATATGGTTAATATAAAATTCAAATTTCAATAGGCGGTACTAATTTAAACAAGCAAAATTTTCCGTTGACGAATGTCGTGCGATCTTACGCTTGCATATCTATATAAGCACGGTGAATTTACCATGCAGACACACTTGACTTTCTGCTTTGCGCGTTACGGGTGAACGCTGCTGCTCTCTCTACTTGACTTTCTACCTACGCTGACTTCTGGATTTGCGTTTACCACGCTGTTTTATCCTTCACTTAGACTTCAGTCACGCCAATCTTTTTGTTACAGCACAACTAGTCATACACAATCAATTATCTATTAATCGGACTTCTACATGTGCCAGCCACCACGATGCTGTCACAGATCTTCAAAAGTATTCTGAGCCTTTGAACAGCAACTCGCCTCTTTGGTTTTGACAATTCTACTTATCCCGATGCATCCACACAAAAGAACATCAGCCAATCAACCAGAGCATTCAAAAAATATCTAAGAATTATTCTATACACTTCTACACTCCTTAAACTTCTCGGCATTTTCCGGAGAACGCAATTCCATTGCTGGTAAGGGCCACTTACTATAACTGCCTCTCATTATCTACGGCTTGTTTAATTATTTGTAACAACGCGCGGCATTAACTTGCACTCTGTGCACTTACAATTAATGGTGTAGAGGCTCCTAACCTATTGGTGTCTGAGAACCCCATAGATGCCCAATCGTGTTCAGTCCTATTATTTGCAATAGAATCTGATAAGCTTGTATTTTCATTCATATCTGCTAAATTCATACCTGCCATGTCTTGTGCTAACTTGCTTGTGTCCTCAAATTTAAGATGAGCTTCCATATCGATCGAATTTAATTATTAAATTGACACTTAATGTTAGGCAATCGGAATGTGAAACCTTTCACGTTACAAAACATCTGAATAAATAATCTGGAAAGAAATAAACTCAAAAACAGAATTATTAAATTACCTGTTCCAGGAACGTCCCCAAATATGTGCATTAATAGAAAATAGGAGACAGTGTTAGCAGGTGTATATTGTAGAAATCGAGTAAACATTAAATGAAGAAAATGAAATAAATGCAGCAGGCCGAGGAAGTTACAATCGGTCGAGGAACGTAATGCTCGAAAACTTAAAATGGCGCACAATTTAAAGTCTTTATACAATCAAGTATAAAAATAAAGAAAGTTCTGGAAAAAAATGAATAAATTCTTTTTAAATAAAATTCGTTTCAATCAGCCAATGTGGTTTAAATTTATCAGTTAATGTCACTTTAATTTTGGCGGAGGAATTATCTTCCTCCACAATTGTTAATCTGACACGGGTTCTTCGCAGCACCAATTAATTTATTATGCCTAGTTAGATGTTGTGCATCAAAAACTCAGGATGCGTTTTACCACTTTGTTAATACTCTACTGTAGAATGCTCTTGCTCAATATGCTGTAACGACACAAATTAATGGCCGACATATTGCGTAAATTAAATTCAATTTTATTTACGTTGCACCAATGAGAAAAAAGCGAAACTTGCCGTTTAACCAATAGTGTGCAAGTAGGCATGGCATGCTATTTAAGCACGGCAATTTACCATGCAAGTCAGTTGTTGCATTTGCATTCTGCCTTGCGTCACGCGTGTGCGTTCTGTCGGCTGTCAATACCTACGCTGGTGATTTGATAGTTTCACCAACAATTGGCTACATCCGTGACTCATCTTGTTGCGGTATAACCAGCGAGACGAGCCAATTAATTGCAGAACCTGAACGACGTTATCCACATCGTGATTACAACTCAACCACGAGAGCAACAACAACCAGAGTCCACCCAAGGCTCTAGAACATCTTCACACTCTGAACAATTCAGGAGAACGCATTACCAGGCCCTCTTAAGGGCCCCCTATCAGTAACAAATCTCTATTCAGAGCACCTTAACCGAGTTTGTAACGTCGTACGGCATTTACTTGAAGCCGGGGCGTTTACAAAATTGGCGACCGCGCCAGGATATTGATTATTGTTCTGATTTTTTTGGTATAAATAAAATTGACTTCCTTTTTCATTTATTTGGGATAAAAATCGATTAACATTTGCGTTTTCTTTACCGTGATCGTGGTCTTCTGGGAATTTTGTTGGGTATATATTCGTGGATTTGTGTTGAATTTTTTTGGGGGATATAATAATAATACATTGGCATCAAAGGCCAACGGGGCCTCTGTTCATCTTTTCTACGTACAAAACGGTACCGTACGTACTCGACAGGCTCAATTGCGGATTTTTGGAAGCAGTTACTGTGACGTGCTTTTGTTCTGCGCTCATTCAACTGTGGAAGCTTTTTGTGGGTAAGCGTTTCGTTAAAGTATATTTATATATTTTCATATTGCTTATAAATTTATGCTTTTAAGATCCCGTAAGATTGTTAGAATGTCAGGTCCAATTTTAGATATTGATGTTCCTGTTTGGGATGGAGATAGTGAGCTATTCTTTATGCGCGTAGACTCCGCTTTCTCCCCGTTTCCTGATTATGACAGTCATCAAAAACTGTCGAAGGTTTTTGCTAAACTACCTTCTGAATTGCAGCGACGGATTTATCCTAAGCTTGAGGCCATTAGGAAGCTACCTAATCCCATTTTGGGCCTACAAAACGAAGTAGAATCCTTGCTTGGGCCCACAGAAACTGAGCAGATAATAAACAAATATGCGCAGTTAGATATGCCAAATCTTGGCCCCATCGAAATACTGAGGGAATTACGGAAACGTTGGTATAAAACCAACATTTCTGACCATGAGGCTAAGGTTGTTTTTATTAACAATCTTCCACAAACATTAAAACTCTTTGCCAGACAGCTTCCCAACACTCTCTCTATAGATGACTTATCTGAGAGATGTGAGTTAGAATATAGGGTTTTGGAACCCAAAGTGAATCCATCATCCTTTTCTTCACCCCCGCAAGATGATAGACTCTCCTCTTTAGAGAGAACAGTGGCGAACATGGCCAAAGTTCTAGAAGGATTGGCCATTACCAAATCCGAGCTAAATCAAGTGAATGCTCGACCAAAATTCGTTTCCAAGTCAAATTATAATGGTAGGCGGCGATCGAGATCTCCGCAATCCTTTAATAAATATGCCCCAAAGAACTGGTGTTATAACCACCAGAAGTTTTTTATGCTTGCCAAGTTTGTCTTTGTCGTTCCGAAGAATTTCCGAATGAGTGTCAATTTCCACAGCTGACGGAAAGGACAACAGACCGCAGGCACAAGGGTGCATCAGTATCGGGAAACGTCTGGCGCAGGAAGTAGAAGACCGTACTTTCTGCACATCAACGGCATCAACGGCGCTACAGGGAAGAAGCCAACTACAATCCGACATCCCTGTCGACTCTTTTCGTCCACGCCGAATTTTTCACATAGAGAACCAAACAGACAATGCCGGTCGCAATCACCAGCCTACTTGTTTGCATGACCCGGCCAAACAGCCCAACGAACTTCTGCACCTTCTTGATTTCAAAACTGGCGAAGAGTTCATCGTAGACACAGGTGCGGCAGTCTCAGTTCTCAAAGGTGATTCAATGGCCGAGATGTCGCTAGGCGTTCTTCTCGCAACAGCTACAGGCGAGCCCATACCAACTTATGGCTGCCAATACCGCACACTCAACATAGGTCTACGACGTGAATTTTCCCACAACTTCATCATTGCCAAGGTCTCACATAATATAATAGGCCTTGATTTCCTTCTAAAATTTCGGCTCATTGTTGATCTTGCCAATCAAAAGATCATCGACCCCTCCACCGGACTTGAGCAAAGCTTTTGGACACTTGCCTCCGAGCGTTTGGAGTTACAGGTCATTCAGCCAACCCCAGTGCATCATTCAGCAGAGATATCAGCAGCTCTTCGAAAATACAAATCGCTTTTCGATCTTAACAAGTCAGAGCTACGAGTCTCCAACACGATGCATCATATCGTCACAGAAGGACAACCTATTGCACTCAAGAAGCGACCACTGGCTCCTGCTAAGCTGAAAGCTGCCCAAGAAGAATTCTCAAGGCTTTTGGAAGAGGGAATCATCAGACCATCGAAAAGTTCATGGGCGTCACCACTGCACTTAGTCTCTAAATCAAACGGATCGTACAGAGCCTGTGGAGACTACCGTAAGCTAAATTCAGTGACAAAATCTGATGCATATCCTATTCCAAATATTAACACTTTACTTGAAAAACTCAACGGCAGCAATTTCTTCTCAGTGATTGACCTCAGACAAGCGTACCATCACATCCCGGTAGCACCAGAGGATATCGAGAAAACTGCAGTCATCACTCCATTTGGCCTTTTTGAATATCTTTACATGCCTTTTGGACTTAAGTGTGCTACTCAGACATTTCAAAGATTCATGGACAACATACTTCGCGACGACTCTGCTTATTGTATGTCATATCTCGATGACATTATGGTATTCAGTCCAGATCTAGAATCTCATGCGAAACATCTACGAAATGTCCTCTCACGCTTATCCAACCACGGACTCAAGATCAACTGTGACAAGACGCAGATTGCAACTTCATCCGTCGACTTCTTAGGGCATCGTATCACGGCCCAAGGTATTCAACCGTTGCCGTCAAAGACGAATTCAATCAAGAATATCAAGTCACCAAGGACTGTGAGCGAGTTGCAGAAAATCCTGGGAGTACTAAACTATTATCGCAAGTTCCTTCCGGGCCTTTCAAAACAACTTTATCCTTTGTGCAGGCACCTGCGGAACCGAAAAGGACTTAGCAAGAATTCCATCATTGCTTGGTCATCCGAAGACGAGGAATTACTTCGACTTGCCATCAACTCGTTAGCAAATGCCACAATGCTAACGCATCCAGATTTTGAAAAGCCATTTCTACTCACGACAGATGCTTCTGAATTCGCTATTGGAGCCACGTTGGAACAAGAGATCGACGGAGTTCGGAAGCCTATCAGTTTCTACTCGCGTACTCTCCAACCAGTAGAAACGAGGTACGACACTTTCGGCCGAGAACTTCTCGCCATCCACGACGCAGTGCGCCATTTTATCAGCATCATTGGCAGTAGCAGATTTGTTGTTTTCACAGATCATGCACCACTAGTTAGCGCACTTCGAAACGCAACTTCATCTATCGCCAAGTACCCTGCCAGAGTGGAAAGACAGCTTTCTCGTCTAAGCGAATGGCAATTTGACGTCTTTCACGTCAAGGGCAAACAGAACTTCATTGCAGATGCCCTGTCCAGGCCAGACGTCTCTCTACAACCACCTTCGCCGTCACCATTCACTGTCAACTCCGTGGCACTCAGTGAACCTGCACTAACGCCAACTCTCCTGCGAACTGAACAACGCGGTGACATTCACATTCAAAGATCAATAGCCCGTCACCCAACCAAGTTCATATGCCGTCTGTGGGAAGGCTTACCAATTGTTTACTTCACGGGTACGCAGCCCAACAAGCCAGTTCTGCCGACCAGCCTTCAGAGAAAAGTTTTCGATTCAATTCACTCAATTTCTCACCCAGGAAGCCAAGCGACTGTCCGACTTCTTACAGATCGTTTCTGGGGTCACAGACTTAGGCAGAATGTTAAACGATGGGTCTCAGAGTGTGCAATTTGTCAGAAAAACAAGATCACACGACACACTCGTTCTAAGTTGCAACATTTTCGATCTACTTCTCGCCTAGCCATCGTCCACATCGACATAGTTCATCTGACAAAGGTTCAAGGTTTCAGCTACCTTCTAACTATGATCGATAGATTTACACGGTGGCCTGCGGCATTACCTCTTGGCACCATTTCTGCAGACGAAGTAACTAACGGTTTTATCTCTGCATGGATATCCAATTATGGTGTTCCCAATGAGGTCATCACGGACAGAGGCACTTGCTTCTCATCTGATCGTTTCAAAACCACCTTGCGGTACATGGGATGCATCTTACGCCAGACGACTGCCTACCATCCCCAAGCTAATGGCATGGTAGAGAGAATGCATAGGGAACTCAAAGCTGCTTTAGCATCCTCGTCCATTAATGGCAACTGGGTCGATGCACTACCTTTAGTTCTGCTTGCCATGCGTTCCCGTACTCGTGAATCCATTAAAACATCTGCGTCACAACTCTTGTATGGCATGGATCTACGCCTGCCTAGTCAGCTCCCACGTCTACTACCGGCACAAGATGACCCACAAGACGAAGCTACCCGCCTTCGACTTCATTTCGGTAACATGTCTGAACAGCAGCCGAGACACACGCCTCGTCCAGTCTTCGTTCACCCACAGCTCCACAGCTGCAAGAGAGTACTCGTTCGCAACAATAATGCTGTTGCACCACTACAACCAAAGTATCGCGGTCCTTACCCGATTTTGCTCAGACAACCAAAATACTTCATTATTATGCAAGGCGCTACACCGACATCAGTAAGCATAGACAGGTTGAAACCGTTTATCGAACCGCCTGATCCTGAGAGCGTTCAACCTTCTACACACGTCTCAGGCTCCGTCTGCCCACAATCTCAATATCCTGCTTTGTATAACGCGTAATTGATTTTTTTAAACATTAACATTAACTATCAAAAATTTTTTAACCTTACGTTATTTTTCGTATTTGTCTCACGTGGCATAACCAGCTGTTCTTAGCTAACAATTGTGTAGCATTTTTGAACAGTTCTTTGGTATTATGCCATCTCTGAGGCAATGTTCGTGTACATATTTTTATGCAGTTACCTTTGATTTTAATGTATATATTTTTACATTATAATGTATTTCTCACACATGACATTACACTGCCTATTTTGGTATGACCAGCTACTTAGAGCTAACGCTTTCGTGTAGCAACACTAAGTAGTGATCAGCTTCATATCATGGTACAGGCCACTTTCAATGCATATCTCAACTTCATCAATTGCACAAAGACCACTCTACAAATGTCATGACCACAACGTCGAGCACTCTAGCTCCTTTGGTCGTATACAAACACATTGACAACGATCCAACCTGCTTAGGTTTTAACTTAAACCTGGCAAATTCAGAGGCGATTTACCTCGAAATCTTCACGCTGCGGCTCCCAAAACTTACACTGCTCTATTTTGCCTCACGTGGTATGACCGACCACTAGAGCTAACAATTTGTGTAGCAATTCCTAGTGTAGAGGCCCTTTGGTCACTACCAGAAGAGAGCCTCTGAGATGCCAGGCCCGGACAATCCACATATGCAGTGTGATCATATAATTTGGAACACCTCCATGTTAATCACAGCAAATAATACACGCAATTATATAACCTGATCTCGTTGTAACACAAATTTATTGATAAAATCAAAATAGTAATGATAAGACCAAAAAAATGTTAAAAGTTAACAGAGATCATTTTGCGTCCAGCACACAGAACAGACAACTCAAAACTCACTAATAAACAATTCTTACATTGTTAACATCGTTATTTGTTTACTAAAATAATTAAACCTTGTTTATATAAATGTCATTGCTTCGTACTACGTTTGCATAGTAACACAACGTGTAAACAGTGTTATGACAAAAGTAAGACTTTTATGTCAGAGGAAATAGCTTCCTCTACATACACCACCTTCTCAAAAAAGAGAGTTTGAATAATAGACGTAATCATAGTCCGTCGGCTGACGATGTATTCTTCCAGAACGAGTTTCAACATGTTGTTCTTGTACTTCACTAGTTTTCGCTTTCATATTGCATTGTGCTATGTTCTCAGTCTTCTTGATTGTGCTCCTCCATTGGTACTCGATAGTACGCTCTCTGCAGATCTAAAGTTGAATAAACCTCATATCCCATTATATCTCGGAGTAAGGTACTCTGGTTAGGGAGAGGATAAGAATCACCCTTTGTCACTGAGTTTAATAGACGATAATTCCCACAAACCCTCCATTGACCCGGTTCAGGTTTGGGAACTACCACTATTGGGGAAGCAAAATTGGAATTTGACCTTCTACAAATCCCCTCTTCGCGCAATTGATGAAATTCTGACACAGCTACTTGTTGCTTGTGTTGTGCCAATGGTTGAGCCTTTGGTGAACAAGGTAACGGAGCTACCAATTCTATCTGGTGTTCTACTCCTATTTTCAAACCTATCCTTTTGGCACTAAAAGGTTGAAACACTGCTAGGTGCTTCTCGATTATATCGGCAAAGTCATGTGCGACTGATGGACGAGGTAAGAGGACTGTTCTAACTGCCGACACGTTAGACTCAGTATGTATTGATGTCCCTACGCCTTCTGTGATAGTCCTAGCCTTGGGGTCTAATGCCAGCTTGAAATGTGTCAAGAAATCCATGCCAATGATATGGTCCTTGACATCGGCTACTAGAAAATTCCATAGGAAAGAAGATTTCTGGCCTAATGTTACCGACATTTCTTTCATCCCTTTTACTTCAATCGGACTACCGTTAGCGGCCCATAGTTGATAATCAAATGTGGGGCAATCTGCTTCCACCACGTCTGACCTAACTATGCTTACCTCAGCACCCGTGTCTATGAGAAATTCTAATCCAGATAATTCATCCTTAATAATGAACTTGTTGCTGGACACTCCGGCAATGTTTTCAAGATCCCCGCTTAGTGAGAATCGGACTCTCTTGCCTTTTATCTCGGTGCTATTTATACTAGTCGCCTCCTTTGCTTTGAGTATGCCTTTTAAAGGCATTTTTGGTATATCTGGGAGCCTTTGCAATGGAACCCCCCCTACGGCTCCTACTAGCGGGGGTTTCACTAGTATTCCGGTAGCTTAGACCGGGCTACAGGAAGAGTATTTCCTTTCAATTGGGGACCACCCAACTTTGGAAACGTGCATCCCTCCTCCTGACACTTTCCAAACTCGGCGTATTTACGATGCGAAATGCACCACTCGCGTTGGCCTTGAACACCCTTACGCGATTCGCCCCTCCGATGCTTGGAAGTTGAACTTTGACTTCGAGAATTCAGCATACCTCTGTTGGAACGTCCTTTATTGTTTTTTATCCAACCAACATCCCTGCGGAAGGTACTTAATTCATTCTCTACGGTCAGGAGTTTCTCTGAGAGTTGTCTGAGTTGCTGCTCCAGGCGTGAATCTGCTATTACTGCATACACCATAGGTTCCATCTGACGAAACACTTTGTCGATCCTGGCGCGGTCGCCAAAATTTTGTAGAGGCCCTTTGGTCACTACCAGAAGAGAGCCTCTGAGATGCCAGGCCCGGACAATCCACATATGCGGTGTGATCATATAATTTGGAACACCTCCATGTTAATCACAGCAAATAATACACGCAAATATATAACCTGATCTCGTTGTAACACAAATTTATTGATAAAATCAAAATAGTAATGATAAGACCAAAAAAATGTTAAAAGTTAACAGAGATCATTTTGCGTCCAGCACACAGAACAGACAACTCAAAACTCACTAATAAACAATTCTTACATTGTTAACATCGTTATTTGTTTACTAAAATAATTAAACCTTGTTTATATAAATGTCATTGCTTCGTACTACGTTTGCATAGTAACACAACGTGTAAACAGTGTTATGACAAAAGTAAGACTTTTATGTCAGAGGAAATAGCTTCCTCTACACTAGTGGTTACCTGGCATCATATCATTGTTGAAACAACCAACAAGCAAATTTTAGCCCAGCATTTATGGTTCATCATATTTTGCTTAACTTGTTTCGAACTCTGTCATACATTTCTTATCTAGCCTCGCAGAGAGGAATTTTTTTCCTTTTTTTCAGATGGGAAAGTGTTGTAACGACACAAATTAATGGCCGACATATTCGTAAATTAAGTTCAATTTTATTTACGTTGCACCAATGAGAAAAAAGCGAAACTTGCCGTTTAACCAATAGTGTGCAAGTAGGCATGGCATGCTATTTAAGCACGGCAATTTACCATGCAAGTCAGTTGTTGCATTTGCATTCTGGTTTGCGTTACGCGTGTGCGTTCTGTCGGCTGTCAATACCTACGCTGGTGATTTGATAGTTTCACCAACAATTGGCTACATCCGTGACTCATCTTGTTGCGGTATAACCAGCGAGACGAGCCAATTAATTGCAGAACCTGAACGACGTTATCCACATCGTGATTACAACTCGACCACGGGAGCAACAACAACCAGAGTCCACCCAAGGCTCTAGGACATCTTCACACTCTGAATAATTCAGGAGAACGCATTACCAGGCCCTCTTAAGGGCCCCCTATCAGTAAGAAATCTCTATTCAGAGCACCTTAACCGAGTTTGTAACGTCGTACAGCATTTACTAGAAGCCGGGGCGTTTACAATGCGACGAATATTTGTAACCATAATAAATGTTTAACTACTCTTGTTAGAATGAACCTGTTGTCATAACCGCTTTGCTTATCAAAATGGTATGTTTTTGATTGATTAAATTTAATGTAGCCAGCTAGTAGTATTCTGAGTGGCCAAAGCCAGTTACATAGTAACTTATCAGTGAATTCTGGAACATCAAGGCGATCAAAAACTGGAGTATATAGAACTGTAAATCGTTCGTCACATGTTGATGAATCTTTATTCGGCAATAAGTCAAAGAAAACAAATGGGAAAGTAAGGCATTTATTTCCGTTAAATAATCGCAAGACAAATAAAAAAGAATTAAACGATACACCACATACCGTGTACAGAGGCTTTCAACGTAGAAATATTGAAAATGCTGCCGTGGAAAATAAAGATAAAATACGAATTTACACAAAAGACATGGTACGAGATATAATGTAAGAGTTATTACTATAAATTAAGTGTTCCCTCTGATACTGTAGATAAAAACACTTGTATTCCACAGTTTGAACTGCAAAGATTATATGCAAAAGCGAAAGTTTGCACTGACAATGAATTGCATAAAATTGAAGAAGAAACCAAAGCGCAGAAGGAAAGTATAATGGTAAGTCTTCGAAATTGTTAATAAGTATAATATTTTTACAATATTATAGTCGATTTTATCTTAAATACAGCTAACTTTATTCAGCAACTTTTATGATTAAGAAGAATAATAATAATGTTAAAAATAGCAAGTCAATGACTAATTCGTTCATAATAATAATAATAATACATTATTAATTAATAATAATAATAATAATACATTTATTTGGCATCAAAGGCCAACTGGTCCGACCATTGAAATAACAAATCATATGTAGAATAGAATATAATAGAATAGAATAGAATATCTTTATTTGGATTCAAACCACACATATTCCATCAAATAATATAATTGGAAATTGTACAATATATATTAAAATAATTATCACATCACAATAATTGTGCAATTAATCTCATGTAGATAGGTATATCTCACTAGTTGTACAATACAATATATCAATATCAGAAAGTTCGACTGAAAATTAATTATATTGTGTTACTGAGTTAGAAGTTGAAAGCGAGTTTTTTGCTATGTCCGAATGAGCACTGTTATTGTAATATTTTGGTCACGAAGACCTTTTTAAAATGATTAAATTTTTAAAGATAATGCATCAATATTTATTGTTTAGCATAATACACAATTTCTTTCATCTCCACATATCCTATCTTTTGTTTCAATGGTTGGACCTGTTGGTCTAAGATGCCAGATATATGTATTATTATTATTATTATTATTATTATTATTATTATTATTATTATATATTATTATTATTATGGTATTATACCGGATTTATACTAGACTAGAAAAGTGGACTTTTTAGTATTGATGGGTTGAACCTTAACTTTACTCAACATAACTTTGTTAAGTTTGACTATGTGTAGTAGATGATAACTCCGATAAAACTGCATTAACAATCTATTGGATGTCTGAATTATTACAGGATTCTTAAAAAAGAAAGGTGCGTAAAAAGGATTCTTTGATAATTTTAAAGAATTTCTTTGTTCAAAATCATGTCGTTTATTTTGTTTTAGTTTGGGGTATATTTCAGTTTTATTCTGGTGAATTGTGATTTTGGTGAGGCTTTATTCCTTTTATACAATGAACGCCTGGCGTTTGCAAAGTTTGTTTCAATCTGAGTAAAATAACTCTCCAGGCCTAGTGTATTTTGAATTCTTCATAGAGGCTAACATCTCAAGCTCATCAGTTAAACCTCTTTGACTAACTTTTTATGCTAAACGGTCACATAATTAATGCCTACATACTTGAGGATGATAAAAAATCTAACACAAAATTAAAGGCTTCATAAACTCGGCAAGTCAGATGAATATACTCTGGTACCATGAGCTACTCCTCAATCAAACTATAATTTAATTTAATCCCACGTACGAACAAGCTAAAAATAATTCATGTTTATGATTATTATGATTTCGAGGTAAATATATAACTCGAATTTCAACAGGAAGAGCTTATTGTTATAATTATTTATATTATAATAAAAAACTGAAGGCATAACGTATATTAGGTACCTTATTCGCTAACTAGAACGAAAAAACTTTGACCAAAGTTCGAATACAGAATCTGAAACAGAGCATTATAAACCAATAAAAATGTCTTAAATATTTTAGGATAAAGAATTTGCAAAATATTATTAAAATACTTATTTTTCCCGTAATATTTTTTTAAAGAACCTGCGAAAATTAAAATTTCCAAATAAATTTAAAATATAAATTTGTTAGAGTTTTCAACTTTTACACATTGCTGGAGCGTGTTTGGCTTGTATTTGTATTTACTACTTCTCTGTTCGGAAAAAATATATGAAGACACATAAATGTGCATTGGTATTCTGTATTTCTTGTTAGCCTGGCAGGTGTAATAGTCTATAAAAGCTTGAACTTTTAACATGTTTTGGCTTCAATGTTATATCTAATTATAGTTTCATTATAAAATACCATAAGTAACTTAAGCGTATTTATATGATTTGCTAATTTATCACATCAGACAAATATTTTATCTTGTATAAACATGGATGCCAGCTTCAAATATGAAGTCAATTAAGGCCTGGCTGATGAATTTAATAGAGTTAGCCTGAAGGGTTATACTGGTACGCTTGGAATGCCAACCTCTAATTCTATTCCAATAGGCTTTCAGGTGTTTCGACGAAAATCCGTCGGATAATTAAAGAAATATTGCTATTTTGTTCTAAGACTGGTTAAATACAATGGGATTTGCGTTCACTTCAATCTCGAAAACTTTATTTGATTAATCTTTACCACCACGCGCGCAATCAATAATTTTTTAATTTTATTATATATATATATATATATATGTTGTGAAAGCTGCAAAAATTTAATTTTCGTGACTGAATTGTACAGCCGACATTTACAGTCAAGTACAATCTATGCGAAAGTACTATAGGTGAGAGCCGCATATACAATTTTGATTTCTATATATGTGCAATGCGGTTTGATCCGCGCTAGTCAGTTTGCCGTCGTAATATGATGGTGATCATGGAAGATCGAAACACGTCAGTACCTGTGACTGACGGTAGTCTTGTTATTTTGTTCGACGACCGTTTAAATACAATTGGATTGTTGCTTACTTCAAGCTCGCAAACTTTATTTGAATAATCCATCGAATAAATTTTGCTACACAATTGAAGCATTGACGATAACGTGTTCCGCATGTATGCTAGTAAGATATACTTTGTTAATTGCAGCACCTTTAGAAAGTGTCACAATAAAGATAATTTAAATGATTACGCAATTCTAAAGATTAGGATAAATAAATTTTAAAAAATGGTATTCCTGCATCATCATGTAAAGCTATAACAGATAAAAGTATGAATACAAATGATGAAAAATGTATTTAAAGAAGTAATAATCAGCTTATAATCAGATGAAGCAAAAGAAATTTAGTGAAATTTGCCTGTTTATATAATGATATAATTTTAATGGACGTATATAGCATTACTAGAAAAGTATTTATTTGGTAACCGTCAAAATATTTTATTGTATATCAATCTAGATAAAAGTCAAACTGCGCATTTTTATATAAAAGCTTTATTTAAATACACATAAGCTCCTGCTCTAAAAACAGGATACTCACAATTTCAAAATGTAAAACAAATATAAAAATTGTGTCTGTGATTTTTATTGAATATGTGAATAATGAAGCCCTTTAAATATAGCGGTTTAAACAGATTTGTTTGTTGGATTTATATTTTAATTATAAGAATAAGAGTATGAGATTTTTTATTTTGTTATACATAATGTACAGGTATGATACAAATAAATTTAAAATTGTAAATTTAATTTAAAATCAGACCATCCATGAAAGGATCAAACCGCAGTGAATATATATGGAAATCAAATTTAAATATGCGGCTCTCACATCTAGCAGTCTCGCATACATTGAACTTGACTGGAAATGTCGGCTGCACAATTTCAATGCGGGTCACGAACATTAACTATTTGCTGCTTTCGCCACATATACATATATAGGCAATACAATTTAACAATAATTGATTGCGCGGGTGGTGGTAACAATTCTTTAAATCAAGTTTGCGAGCTTGAAATAAAGACCAATCCCATTGTATTTAACCAGTCTTCGAAGAACATAACAAAACTACCACCAGCCGCAGCGCACTGACGCGTTTCGACATTCCATTGTCATCATCAGAGTACGACGGCAAACTGATTATCGAGGATCAAACCGCAGTGAATATAAATGTAAATCAAATTTAGATATGCGGCTCTCACCTCTAGCAGTCTCGCATACATTAAACTTGACTGGAATGGTCGGCTGCACAATTTCCATTTTCAGTGAAGTTCAATGTATGCGAGACTGCTGGAGATGAGAGCCGCATATCTAAATTTGATTTTCATATATATTCATTGCAGTTTGATCCTCGATAGTCAGTTTGCCGTCGTACTCTGATGATGATCAGGGAAGGTCGAAACGCGTCAGTGCGTTGCGGCTGGTGGTAGTTTTGTTATGTTTTTCGACGACTGGTTAAATATAATGGGATTGGTGTTTACTTCAAGCTCGCAAACTTGATTTAAAGAATTGTTACCACCACCCGCGCAATCGATTATTATTAAATTGTATTGCCTATATATGTATATGTGGCGAAAGCTGCAAACAAGCAATGTTCGTGACTGCATGGTAATTTTTCAGTCGGCATTTCTAGTCAAGTTCAATGTATGCGAGACTGCTAGAGGTGAGAGCCGCATATCTAAATTTGATTTCCATATATATTCACTGCGATTTGATCCGCGATAGTCAATTTGCCATCGTACTCTGATGATGATCATGGAAGGTTGAAACGCGTCAGTGCGTTGTGGCTGGCGGTAGTTTTGTTATGTTGTTCGACGACTGGTTAAATACAATGGGATTTGTGTTTACTTGAAGCTCGCAAACGTGATTTAAATAATTGTTGCCACCACACGCCCAATCAATTATTTTTAAATCCATGAAAGGCTATTTTTCAAATTCATAAATTATTTGGTTGCTAAATTTGCAAATCTCAGGAAGCTCCAATATGACAAATCATATCAGTTTAATCTGACGCCAAATAATTTAGAAGTGGTAAAAAGATTGACGCTCTAGCAATTGCATAGTCCAATTTAATTTCAGATCAATCTTACTTGCAAGGAAATAGAAATAATCTTCATAACTTAACTGATCGGATTGCGTATTTGTATTTGAATGACAAAATCTGTTCATAAGCTACATCGTCATTCTAGATTTTTTTCATATGTCGTAAAACTGATTTTCGGTTTCTCAGTGCAGCTCTCTATCTCTGTGTGTGTGTTTCTTGATTTCAAATTGTGTCATTGCGAATTATGGCTTTTTTTTACGTCACATCAATCAGCTACTCCTGTTCTTGATTATATTATATCAAATTTTATTACCAGGGTTTGTAGTAAGACGAAATCGTCTTGGATATTGAAAATAAACCTGTATGAAATGTTAACAATATTTCGATCCTACACTTTTATCGTCCTTATAATTCACTGAAAATTGTTTACTCATGCGTAGAAGCTGTTGATAAGTTGAAAGAAAATAGATGCACATTATGTCTCTCATAACTTTACTTTGTTTGATGCATACACTTCTACTGTTTTTCCAACGACAACTTCTGGACTAAGCTCGAGTGTCTAACAGCTAGTAATCCATTTATGAATAATTTCAATGACCTTCGCGATTTGTTTTAGACTCATATATCAGCCTCTCCTATGTAATTGGACACAATAAATGAGCATGACAGCATTGTCAAAAGTTTCGTTGCCTTATTCTCTTGTAGGAAGCCATCAGGTATCCAAACCAATCACCACCTAAAACATCCACAAATTTAATCATCTAATTCACTATCTAAGTGTGCATTTAGCTGGAATTGTTTTACCCGGGTCGCAACTCAAAGTATAATTTGTAATTTATTTTCTTTGTAAACTGCACTCTCTTATTTTTGCCACGGCATACACATTCAACCAATTGGCAAGTATAGGACCAGTGAATTGTGTATTGACAATGATAATTTCTTCATCATAAACTGGACCAAAACACTTTTTGCAGTCCAGGTGGTTAGCTGGCCCACGATATAAAACATTAGCCATGTTTTGTATAGACATGTGGTATTCTATCTGAAAGTATTTATATGGGATGTATTTTCATAAAATGTAGGATGTTAATTTGACAAACAAGTCAACTTAGAATATTTATACAAAAATGGAAATTTTTTTGCGCCTGCTGATAATTAGCATTTGATAGTGCATTACTACACTATTTTGCATAAAAATCTTCATATATACAATCGTAACAAGTGTCATTGCCATAAAGCATAGCGGCGAAATAGCCATATATAGGTTCTTCTCGCGATTATGATAAAATGAATATTTTAATTAATTAAGTTATTATAATATCTCATCACTCACCCAACCAAAACATATTTGAATAAAGTTCTAGTGCCAAATAAATTTCAGGTATTTCTTCAGTTCTAGCTCATAAATATATAGTTAAAATATACCTCGAAATGCATATTGTTAATTGGGGAAATAGGGTGGATGTGCGGACAAAACTATTGTTGTTATCTTTAAAATAATTTCTTTCCATCTATATATATTGATTTTATCAATACAAGTAAAACTGTTTTAGGTGTGCTTCTCAAACAGAATTAGCGCTGGTGTATATGAGCATGCTGGATTTACTGTTCTTGATTTTTGTGAAATTAGATTTCATGTAGTCATAAACCTGATCATTATCCACTGCATTGAAATGGGCTGTCTTAGGGTCATAAATGGGATCTCTTAATTTAATTCTGCTAAAAATTTAGCTCTCATACAATCAAAATTATCATCATGCTTATCTATCAACTCTTAAATGATTATTTCTGGCTAATTCTTGCTAATTTTTATCTACAAATCGCAACCATCTTCCATATTAATTCTAAATTCAATTGTTTTGTCTTAATTGTGTCTTATGTTGTTCGTCTTGGTCAAGAGCTTTGTGCCTTGTCGCATTGACAATAAAACACTTAAGAAATATTATAATTGGACGTAGAGAGATGGAAAAGTGTAGCCAGGAATACACGTTTTAAATTCTTACATGCTAAATGCCCAACATTTAAGCGGTCTGAAAAGCCAAATATACATTTATTTGATGGAGATAATGCTGAATTTACTCAACATTACACTGGTTAACTCTATACAGTAGTTTAGAATCCTTACTTCTACTGGTCAGTTCACCTCCACAAAAACCTTTCATTAACCTTTTCTGATTGTATCTCATTTACGTTGTCTTCAGTCGCCCATGTGATCTGTTATATTAAATCAAGTATCCCGGCCGATACAAATTACTTTCAATTTAAGTTGGTCATTATTAGTTTCTTGCAGATAACCTGAAGATTTCCTAACCTGTTCTAACATCCACTGTTTTTGATATCGTCCATTTCCATTAGTTTTCTTTAAACAGATTTGAGACTAATTTCTCTATATTTGTCTTCGCTAAGAATTTATACCGTGCAATCTTCAGCCTCATCTAATTTATTTACCTGTCTTCACCTATTAAAGTAATC
This sequence comes from Eudiplozoon nipponicum, assembly GCA_029291075.1. Taxonomy (NCBI): domain Eukaryota; kingdom Metazoa; phylum Platyhelminthes; class Monogenea; order Mazocraeidea; family Diplozoidae; genus Eudiplozoon; species Eudiplozoon nipponicum. The sequence continues at coordinate 108,470 of JAQBSW010001052.1, read as the reverse complement.
TTGACAATCAAAATTTTTCTTTTCTGTTACTCAGATTCAACGAATAAAGTTAATATTTTATGCAAGAAACTCATTCATATAATAAAACGACCATTGGTTGCGCAGGTGGTGATAACAATTATTATAATCAGGGTTGCGATCTTTACATAAGCACCTGACCCATTAATTATTTACATATGTCAGTATAAACTAGGAATTGTATAGTGTAGAAAAAGCAATTAATCAAAGAGACCGGTTTCGTCCTAATTGGTAACTCATTACGTACTGGCCAGAATTTGCCGTGGACAGGGCTCGAACCTGGGCACTTCTACTTTGGAATATGGTGCTCTTACCACACACTACACACAATTTTCAAATATACTAACTAATGAAACTTGGTTAGCCTTTTTTACTTTGGGTTGAGCTCATATTGTATCCATTAAGACCCAAATTTCCAACTTACCATCCATAATCTGTCATTACTGAACAGACACCACACTATATAAGCTCTACATAAAGGAAAGGCTAATGAAGAAACATTAGTTTTTATATAACTAAAAATTGTATAATGTGTGCGGCAAGGTGGCTCAGTGGTTAGAGCACCAGATTCCAAAGAAGACGTGCCCAGGTACGAGCCCTGTCCGCATCAAATTCTGGAAAGTAAGTGATGAGTTACCAATTAGGACGAAACCGGTCTACTGGATTAATTTCTTTTTCTACTCTATACAATTCCTAGTTTATAATGACATATGTAAGTAATTAATGGGTTAGATGCTTATGTCAAGATCGCAACTTTGATTGCATTAAGCAAATCATTCGTTTGAACCAATGGGAGTTGCTGTTCCTTAATTTTCTATAAAATTTCTAAAAGCTTCAATATTTTAATAACCTTTATTTGCGCAAAAGAACCATACGGGTCAGAGAAGAACAATTAATTCTTTGTCCTGTGACCGTAAGGCAAGAAATCTCAAAGTACTGTATAGGGACCGATAATATATAACCTGTCACTATATGCGGATATTATGGAAACGTAAGATTGTTGATCTAAATAAACTTAATTTAAGTCTGCACACTTTTCATTCTTTCATTTTGATCTAATGACAATTGGGCTCACGGTAAATTCCAATATTAAAATTATAATGTAATTATGGAATGTCCTTCCACTCTTCTTCTCCACACGTCTTTCGTACTTTTTTTAAAACAATGATTGGATTGCAAAATTAAGGATCAAGCTTTTGATAATTTAACTTATCTTTCAATGGCAATACTGATTTATGCAAATATGAAAAATTTCATGTTTAATTTGCATGAAAGCCTTCAGTCAATCATTATGAACTATTTATTTTAATTACTTTTACCTGCGCAGCATTCTCTCCCATTCAGTGCTCCTCGCAACTCGAAATATTTTCTTAGTTCATTAAAGGATGCGTCCAGTACATCGATTTTGGCCTTATTGTGAACTCACCAAATACTTTACAGGAATTCGCGACGGACGAGGCGCAAACTGAGGTACATTTGCTTCAGAATCAGAGACTATGTACTGTGAAAACTTGCCGCACACCGGGCACAACTTTTAATTATATGTGAACCTAAGTCAGTTTTGTAAGCCTTTCGTTTAGTTGGAGCCGATATGAAATCTCTTTCTTCTTAAAGATCCAACTTTATTGATTGCGCACACTGCACGCAATTGGAAATCATATATCAGCTTATATTTTCTAGTTAGACTTTCTTTCAGGCAGAACCTATTTGAAATCTCTTAATCCATGAAGTTCTACCTAACTACCCCCAATCAGTCATTATACAGCAGACGACATTCCAATGAATATATTTTATTGGTTTGAATTTTAATAGCTGCATTTTGAATAAACGTGTATTGTCAGTAAAAACTCAGTATTGCATCAGGTAGCAAGAGCAATTCATTCAGTAGATCGGTTTCGTCTGCTTTTGGATCTCTTCAAGTATTGCCCAGATTTTGCTGCAGACACATTTGCTTCGGAGTCTGTGCATATATCCACTATGCAACCCGTGCAGCATAATTCACGCCATTTGAATACCAAGTTATATTTTCGGGTTACCCTTTCCTTTAGACAAAATATATTTATAATCTCTTAATACCTCAAGTTCCAGCTAACCACCCCTGATCTGTTATTATACAGCATACACAATGTCACTTGCGTGAATTATTTTGATTTTAATTCTAATGGCAGGAAATTGATTATATTTATATTGCATGCGGTAGCAAGGGTAATTCATCAGGTAGAAGAGCCTTTCGTGTTAATATTTATTTTCATGTATCTACAAATAAGAAAATATATATTGAAAAGCAACACAAAACTCTATCTGATTAACTTTCTTGTTATTTTTGCACATGGAATGGGTACCATAAATATATTTTTTGACAGTATAATCTAAATATTTTGTAAAGAATCTCTCCTCGTATAATTTGGATGATGTATCGAAAGAAAGGTTATAATTTTATAGTTCCATAAGATCTACCACCAATCACTGGGATATATTGAAAGAGTTTAATGTTACGATTAAAGATGGAAATCGTCGTTGCTGTTTTTGTTGGTTCTGCCTAGGATAATTTACTTTTAAACTGACAGAATTGAACATTATTTCGCTTATTTCTAAACAATAACAATTTTAGGTAAATGTTTCGTATCAATCAACGAGCGTGACTTTTTCAATATGTAGATGTATTGTCACTTTTCAGTCTCATTTTATGTGAAATCCATATATATAATAATATATTAATCGTAATTAGTTAAATACACACACATTTTATACGGTTAAATATGTTGGTGATGTCAAATGTTTGGTTGTGCGATAATATTGTGCGTTAAAAGCATTTTGAACTGCAGTATAACACATATTGATTACACAAAACTTAAAATTTTTACTCACGTTATTATTGTTCCTCTACATTGAATGGTGTGTCGCATTTTTTTAAATTATGAAAAACAGTAGTTCATCTTATTGGTAAATCTTTATGACATAAAGTCTGAACAAACTTTCCAACTCAATTATAATATGCAAACTCGCCTTCATTTGGCCTTTCAGACAGCTAAATATATTTTTTTTAATTTACTGATCTATTTCTAAACATTCAGCTTATATTTCCCAGCTATTATACTAGACTTATCTCATAGGCATATTACATTGCTTTTGAAATTACCACACCTTTCGATAACTCGCTATTTACAAATAGTAAATTATTTTTCTGCGCAGATGGAATCTAACAAAAGAAAAATGGAGATGAAAAAATTGGATATTGAACGACGAAAAAATGAGAAATTGACTGATTTAGAAGAGGAAGCTAGAATAAATGCTCAAATTTTGCTACAGAAAGCGATGGAGCAACGTCAAGAACAGGAGGATGAAATAAAAGCGCTAAACGAGCTGATATTGAATGCTAAAGTTCAAGCAATCAGGGACGCCCAAATTATGGAGAAAAGGCAAATTGCAAAGGAGTACGCAGCTGAGGATAAGAGATTGGACGATATGATGGAAAAGGAAAGGCAAAATGCTATAAAAATACAAGAAGAAATCGAAAAGAGACGAAAAGAGGAGGTAAACGATTTTTTAATCCATTTAAATCATACCGAGGCTTTTCCGAATTTATTTGACAAAATTTAATCGTTTGTTAACTGACGGTATAATATTTTTATAACTCTAACTTCCCGAATCCGTCATTTTTAATCAAAATAGATTTTTTTAATTGAAGTTAAGTTATAAATCATATGTAGAATTAAGGAAGCTTTCTAAATAAATTCTCAATGTATGATCATGGTTTGTTTCTCTAAAAATATTTCTTAAATCATCTAAACCAACTTGATGCCTTTATTATTTAAGGCCTTTATCAGTAACGTAATTCTTGTAGAAATTTAATATTGGTTACGAATTATATATTTGGCTAAGATGAACTAAACAATTTGCACCTATAATATCTGCGTTAATGTAAGCATGGATCGTTCTTTTTGTTCACATGTTAACATTCAAATATTATTATTGTATTTTTGCAGACTTTGTAGCCAAATTCAAAGCAAACACATTGTGTAATTAGATAAACGCAATATGATTAAACTTTTATGCTATTTAATAAATAATTACGCAAAAGTTTGACAAATCTGTTAAATTGTTAGATACTGATGTGGCGGAGAACTAATATATATTCAGTTATGTATTAGGTGCACAACACCTCATACATGACTCTATTAAATCTCATTTTTATGTAACGCATGATAAAATAATTCGTCTTCAAAAACGAAGGCAACATTTATTCCAATCAATTAAATACTGTTTGTTGCGAAGAACTAATATATATGCAAGTATGTATTAGGTTTTGCGAACCTAGTAACAAATTAGTTCAGTTGTGACCAGAAGGATAAACCAAGGCAGCATGAACGGAAAGTATAATCTCATGCACATTCGTTTCGTGCTTACTGGCGACTCATCAGTAGGAGCCGGTATTACGCCCTTTAACCACTATATATTTGGTAGAAGAATGTGGGATAATAGGACGGTACTACTGATGAGTCGCCAGTAAGCACGAAACGAATGTGCATGAGATTATACTTTCCGTTCATGCTGCCTTTGGTTTATTCCAATCAATTGTTGGGGAATTTAAGTTAATCTTTGTACAGTAGTGCTTACACTTTATCGTATCAACTATTATACTGGTGAATTAAAACAGAAATATTTATTCTTCTCTTTAAATAGAAGTTAACGATCAACATAGAAAGTAAACAGGCAAAAAGGGTTTCTTTCCACAAACCTCAAATAGCAATAAACACAACTAAGTACAGTTTTGCACGAGTCTGGAAAACACGCAAAATTGCTTGTTTGGCAATTAAGGCCGTATGTTTTTTTCGATAGTACCTAAGTTTGAAAGCATTTATTGAAACTGCGATGTTAATTATTTAAAATTTTGTGAGGAAGTGGCATAGCTTCGCCAAAATGGACATTATTTATGCTTTATTTGGAAATCTGTCGAACAAAACTTCTATGTATCCAAAACATTAGACTGCACAGATAGAGGGATTTAATCAAGAGGTTTGAAATCCCTATTTTGTTTCGTATCACAATGAAATTTTATTCATTTAAGTTGAAAAAAGCTATAATTTTAAGGCTTCAAATGGCATTAATAAATTTGTCTTTTCTAATTTTGAAATCAATAGCTATAATGTGTTTGTTTTTTTAAATATGAAAAACTTCCCTAAGTATGTTTGGCATTTAACTCCAAGTAGATTTACCAATTAAGTCATTGTTGAAATTATTTTTTTAATAGGAGGTGCTTGGCGCTTATGAAGTTTTGAAGCAGATTAGTGAAAATGAGCAGGAACGTTTGCACAAGCTGGAGCAAGAAGAGCAGGAAAGGGCTTTGGCACGTCAGAAAATGGATAAAATAATGGACGTTGAGTTGGAAAAACGCGCTGAAAAATCCAAGAAACAAAAGAAGTTGTGCGATGAGCTGGACGATGCAAACAAAACAATTATGGAACACAGAAGACTGGAAAAAGAGAGAGAAATACAGCTGGACATGCGTATCTTGGAGATACAGAAGGAAAAAGCGGTGGGCAATGCGTCAAATTTTAATAAAATTAAACTTACTGCTATGTGAATTCCAAACAAATTTGTTATTTAATCCTCCTACTGCGGACTCGGTTTCGCAAAATAAGGTCTTAAAATAAACTAATTCAGGCCAAATTTTTTTCTCCCCGGTAGAGTTTTCTTATGCTGTAAAACCGGCGACAGGCAAGAAATGCGAAACTAAGACCGACGTACAAATTACAGTTTGTAAACGACCCTTTAAAACGCAATATTTTAAGAACGAGTCCCGTTCTAGAACAAAATATTTTCTGATCTTTGTTGTGATTCAAAAATGTTGAATTCCAGTTGTCTTGGTCTTTGAAGATATTTCGCCATCCTTTGGCGGATGTCAACCTCAGTTCGCCAATTATCACAAGTTTTAAAAAACAAACTGATAATTTTTTTTGTTTAAACTTGTGATGATTGGTGAACTAAGGATGGCATCAAATAAAGTTTTCGGAACGTCTTCAAGGAACAAAACAACTGAGATTCAGCCTCTGTTAGTCACAACACAGATCAGGTTATTTTTATAAATCCAGTTTCGCGATCATTTTCGTTCATTTAGAATAATATATGACTGCGCGGAGAAGCTTAGCCTTTAATAGATTGAACTCCCATTTAAACTCTTAATATATCGATACTAATATTGGTGGTGGAAAAGCAACAATCTTCAGCTAACCCTTTGTCTGAAAATAAGTAAAGAGTACAAAACTTGATATTATGCGACGCTTTACAGCTGGGAAAACTATATTATAATTAATATTTTTAGTGCCTTACAGACATTCAGACATAATTAAAGTCATTTTGAATCAATAGTTATAAACATATAAATTTTGTTAAAAGTAGCTGAGTTCGAATATTTATTCATGAGCAAAGCTTTAGAGAAAAGAGTAGCTTCTTATTAAACTAAAATTTTTATCGATGCAGAAAACGTAAACTATTAGCTAATAATTGTGTTTCACGTATAAAAACAATTAAGCAGTTGTGTCTTATAATGATAATGTAAAATTTATATCTGGAAATATTTTTCATTTCTTAACTAAAACACCTTCCGATGCATAAAAGACATTAAATTAATTAACGCGTTTAGGATTGGTTTTACAGAAATTTCTTGTCACAATCTATTGCGGATTCTTGGCCAACGTGAAGCACGATAATTTTAATTTTCAAAAAGTTGTTTAATAGACAACAGGTATTAAAATATCTTCCCTGTATAAAACGGAAAACGTATTTCCAGGAGACAATAAATACACAAAGAATTTGATTTACAAATTCTCATAACATTTTGCGCGAAAAGTCGTTAAATGAGTTAATTTTTATGGTGTTTGAAGATATACTTGGATGCTCAAAATAAAATTTCTTCAATGAAATCTAATCAAATGGTAAATGGTAATGACAGGCTTTGTAGAGAACACTATGCAAAAAAGCGTGAAGTACAAATAAATTATATATAGCGCTGGTTGGCCGAGCCAAATCATAAACAGTAGTTCCGCAGCAGCGGGCCACATATCAACAGCATTTAACTAAAAGTGGCTGATGGCAAAGCCAAATTTGTCACGAGAATAATCTAGCGTTTTTAAACTAAGTTTTTTTTATACCTGCCTATATTAAAACGTTGCTCTTTGCTTTAAATTCCAGTATTTACGAATATAATATTTTATTTATAGCCAAATACAATAGGTACATAATTTTCTGGCAGCAACATTATGAGGGACGTTAGTTATAGGAAAAAGGGGCTCTATCATCCTGTATCAGCATTCATTCTCATCTTTTTTTACTGAGATGTATCGAAAAACGTAAACCAAAGAAAATCATTTTTACATACCTATTAAAATTTGTAGTGAATTTGTTTTGGTTTCGATTTTGTAAAATTCAAATAGATGTACTTGCGATGATGCTAAGATGACTTTGTTGGCATAATTTTATTGAGTGAAGAGTTCAGAATGAACTTTGAAAAAAGCAGTTTATTTAGAGGTTCACCAACCGGCAAAAATGAGTGAAATTACAGGCCATAAAAATATAATTCGTAGCAAGAAGTGCAGAACTCAAGATCAACTTGATCGGCATAGTTTATTTCCTAGATGCGGTTATTAACCTTTTCCAGACAGATACAAAACCTCATGCAAACACTTAAGTGGATTCTAAATTAACAAGAGAGACAAGACGGTTCTATAATGCGCCAAATTGTTAGGCCACTTAAACGTTAGAGTGTGGCAAATTTGGAAACTTAATATTTTCATTTAAAATGGTTCGTTTAACTACGTTGCTGAATAGCTTTTATCCATAATAATTAGGCCGTGTTTTAGGCATCAAAACAAGCCATCGAAGAAAGTACATTTTTTTATATTCACTAGTGATGGTGCTTACTAAAAAGGATATTTGGGGTATTTTCTTTTTTATAGATCATAAAAAGCAAGTCGACCTTCACTGTTTTATGAAAGCTGGGTTCAAATTAAATCCGTGAGATATTGTTTACGATTGCCCTTTGAGTGTTGATGTAGGTTACCGTGCTTAATTATTACAATTGGCTGGAGAAATAAAAAAGAACCGCATATATGGAATGAAATCTTCGCGAATAAAGTTTATTTCAGGGATACCAGACCATAAACTCTTTTTGTACAATCAATCAGTAAAATTTAATTCACATTAGACAGACAATTGGTTAGCTTAATAAGCATGATTCCGAAGTTATCAACTACAAAGACAAATACAAACATGAAAAAATTATAATTTATTGATGAAATCCAAACGAAATTTTATTGAATTTAAAACTCTCTGACAAGTCAAGTGTCTCTGAAAAACAATTCATAATTAATGTTTTTCCTTATACGACGCTAATAAAAGAAACAACAGAAAAGACAAAGCAATTATTTTAATAAGTGATGAGCTTTTCGAATACTCAGCGCTAGTCTATGTCATTTTTATTTTCTCCAAAATGAGCAATGCATAAATTTTATTAATTATCTAGGGAATCAGCACAAGTATAAAGACTTGGAACTTGCCACATATATTTCTATAAATTTCGTAACCAGGAACATGAGATTTTGAATTTAAGATAAATGTAATATTAAATATGAGATAGGTTTTAACATAATCAAAAAGATTCTTTTGCCTTAAAATATTCTCTGAATATTTCTATTTGCAAATTATTTCAAATATATTTATGACAGAATTCTTGTTAAAACAATATCGTGATCAAGAATAAGTATTCGTATGTTATTAAACCACAAGCCACATTTAAATGTCACTGGGCTTTTTGGATAATGGTGAGGTGCTTGCTAAAATTTATAAACATTTTATAGAATTGTTTACAAAACTTTATAATTTTCAAATAATTTTTAATTTATAAATAATATTTTTAAATTATCACCTGTCGTTGGAACGATGTTTTTTAAATGTTAACGCAAGACATTATTATATATAATGAAAATATATATTAAATTTGGACCTATGGCTTCCAACTACTTCTCACGAACGGTGTGGAGATTGATTGAACTCGGGACTATTTTGTTTATAGAAATACAACTTATTTACCATACAATGAGAAGCACGAATTGCAGATTACTTTTCAGTAATAAATCAACTTTAGTCGTTCGGTCAGCATTGTTTTCATGTGGATATCTGTCGGCATCGTTTCCGTCCTAAAATTCCAAATTGTCAGCCATGACTTATTTGTAATAGACAGCAATAATGAAAATAGGTACTTGATTTTGCACTAATTTTGGTACGAAAGTTAATGTTTATATATGTCGATAATTTAGGAATAACATAAGCACTGCGTAGGGTAGTATTCGATCTCACTATGTACTCGTCAGTAACAGCAAGAATTCTCCGGCCGTGACTGATATCCGAGGGCTATTCGTTTAAAGTAAAAAAATTCACCCCTGTGCAAAAGAATTTTCGTATTGTGTGCTCGTCTTAATAATATTCCAGTACAAATAATTACATGCTTTTCGTAACTTCTGTTATGTAAAGTACGAATCCCAACCGCAATAAGTTTATTAAAACGAAGGAGTGCTCAATAATAAAGAAACCGGTCAAGTAGATAAGTTTTGATAGATAGCTTATATTATTCAAATCAAGCAAAAACAACCCACTACAGCTGAACGTAAATGTAATGCCTTCACGAAGGAAATATATTCATTTGATTCTTCGGAATAACCAATACCATCGCATATTCGTCAGATATCAGATTAGGACAGTGCTAATCTAGAATCTTCAATAAGTGATCCGTCTGTTGTAAATCTCCAATGCAACGATATAAGTTGAATAACGCCGTGAACACATACACCAGTAACATAAACAAGTATTAGAAAGACGACGAACAACACTACCTCTATTGTACCGAGGCTGAACACGCGTCAGATTTTTCTGGTCCTTTCGTTATTCTTAAGATAACAATGGGTTATCTATTGACTAGCGGAATTTGGGGATATTTTCCTCGCATGATTTTCAGTCTTGTACGACTGGTGAATTGCAAAAGCTGGGAATTTGCATGATGTTTCTTTAGAACACCAAAATTGCAATGGTAACTCCATAAGATAAGAAGGTTCTTCTACTGAACAAATGTGAGAGTAATCAAGACAGGTGCAGTATGACTGACGGTAGTTTTACTATGTTGTGCGACTGATTAAATACAAGGATATTTGTGCTTATATCAAGCTCGTAGATTTGATTTGAAAAATTGGTATCACCAGCCGCGCAATCAACAATTATTTAATTGTACTACCGATATATTATGTTTTTTTCTGTGTCCTATCATAAATATTTAATACATTATAACTTCCTCATAATGGTGTTAGTCATATAATTATAGTTGGGTGATAGCTAGTTTCAAACATTTAGTGAGAAGGCACATCCAGAAATATAAGTCTGAAGGGAAGATTGTTCACAAAACGTGGTATGCTAGAAAACTAAAAATCGCTGTTAGTATGCGGCGTGCGATATGTACGTTCTGGGGTGGCTAAATCTGAACTGAATATTCTCGGGTACAATTCCCGTTCGTGGCAAATCTTATTTACATTGAGAATTGCCTGATAACAAAAAAGCCTGTCTTGCACTAAAATTATATTTGCTATCTTACAAAACGTATATTTTGTACCTATAATATAATATCTATTATATTCAGAATTCAATATATAAATATTTTTATAGTATCAGTGTAGATTAAACATGGAGGAAAAGAGCTCATCCAAATCATGTTTAAACTTTAGCGACAATATTTTCATATATAAATTATTTTGGCCTAATAGTGTAGTTTAAAATTTTAAATATTCCTCATATACTCACAATAAAAATTAAAAATTCACTTATAGAAACAAGACAAATGATAATTTGATAAAAATGCTTTTAGGATAAATAAAACGTCGATTGCAGAAGCGCTTACTTGCATGGATAAATTATTTCGATTTATAATAATCTTTAATTTTAATAATGGAGTCCATTGTTGAGTTATCTTATTTGTGCCTACTTAAATTTCACAGCGCGATTCCTTAAACAAGTCAGTTGTTTTATATTTGTACATAATTGCCCTTTTTACATTTAAGGAATTGAATTATTTCTTTAGTTTCATAGAAGATGGTAGACAATATTTTTAAACTGGAAAAGAAAATAATTTGCCAACTCCTTTACTTTTTCACTTTATTATCTTCCAAACAGTGTCTGATAGTTTTCACATGAGACGTCATTAAACATTTTCACAATCGTGGAAGTGCATTTTCCATTCGAGTTTACACATGAAATTAAAAAGAATTATTATTAATATATTGTTGTAATCTAATTATTTAATTTGCTTACACAAGGTAATTCACATAAAACATTTTATATGTACTTTATATAGTGAGGTAAATTGGCGGTTGTCCTTCTACTATATTATTATGCAAATCATACGGTATTACTGCTTGGCATGTTCAAGTCAAGGCAAATTTTTTTTCTTTATTCCAATGCGGGCAACTGTGTCTTTCTTACGTGTATTTATGGAATAATTTGTCATCTTATGTGGTCATAGGCTTTTCTGTTTTTGGTCAACAGTTGATCGATTCGCGTGCTCAGCAAAATAATTTAGCATTAAATTATATTTAGTTATATTATATTTATTACTGTTGAGTTTTTCCTAACGATTTAGAAATTTGTAAAGAAGCCACGTACTTTTGATTGTTTCTTTTAAAAAGTAGAAAAAGCCATATTATTATTTTAGTTATCATAAACATGTTGTGTTTATCATATTAAGTTTTGGGAATCTGACAAATGCGGGAACAGAAACGAGGTAGCAACATAGGGAAGATTGTGTAATTACAAATTGCAGAACGACGGGTGTTGAGCCTTGATTGGTTGCGTTGAAACCCATATAAATAATTGAACGAAGCTCTAATAAACTCACCATTATTGTGAAATTTTTTATTTTATTTCATTATTAAAATATACATTTCCTTTGGTTGATACTTGATAAGAATACGTAAAAATTTGCGTTAATTTAAAAATATTTTCCCTTTTTTTCATGGGACTGGTACCATATTGCTCGTCTTACATTTATTTAGATTAATGAAGCAGGTAGACTTCGTGTATTGCTATACTTTTTCGGTGCTGGTTGATAGGTTGTTTATATTTGTGTTTCGCAATTAAGTTTCCATTAACTTTAGTATTTGTAGCAGTGCAACTAGATATTGCACTGACTGTTGTTCATAATTTATTGATTAAATAATGATTTAATAAATGAAATATTAAGCGTAATTATAGTTCGGACAAATTTTTTGTACTATAAAAAGCGATTTTGGATAGCTAATATAATTTAGCTTTCAAGAATTATGCAACCTTGTATTAAACAGTCACAATTTAACTTGCAGGAACTGAATAATATTGTTTGCCTGTTGTGAACTTACACGTTTTCCATGTTAACATTTATTCTGTTATTCACTGATAATAATAATAATAATAATAATAATAATAATAGTAATAATAATAATAATAATAATAATAATAATAATAATAATAATAATAATAATAATAATAATCAATAATAATAATAATAATAATAATAATAATAATAATAATAATAATAATAATAATAATAATAATAATAATAATAATAATAATAATAATAATAATAATAATAATAATAATAATAAATAATAATAATAATAATAATAATAATAATAATAATAATAATAATAATAATAATAATAATAATAATATTTAATAATAATAATGTAATCATTTATGTATTAGCTATTGCGTACATAGTAAAAAATATGTTCAAAGAGAACCTTAAGTATATACCGAAATCAGCATAAACGAAAATTATAATCTCAAGTGCGCATGCATTTCGTGCTAATTGGCGAGTCATTAGTAGAATCCGGTACTATGCCCTATACCCACTACATTTTTGATCGTGAAATGTACGACAGGGAACAGTATGATCCTATACGAATCTGTGTTCAAACAGTAATTGAGTTAACTTCATTTGAATGTTTTGACAAGTGGGCTTCACCGTCAACTCACTACATATAACATATACTGAGTCTGTAAAGGGCACCGACGCACTGGTTTTCAAAATGCCCAGCCTGTTCATATTACCAACACAATGGAGTTCAAGATAGGGTTAATTTCATCAAAATTGAGAATTACGATTACTTTTGAACACCGTTGACTCCAGAAAATCCATACACTGCGGTCTTGGTCGGATTTGATAACTGACTATGGCTATTTAATCTGTATTTTTGACGGCGGATTTTGCTCATCGGCCTTTGTAACTTTATTGTTCATCATTTACGCTGACGAGACAACTTGTCTCTTGCTTTTCGACGATTTACAATCTCTAATAGCTTTAATGGTCATGACAGTATGTCTTTAACTTTCATGGAAAATGGCAAGCATTCGCAATTAAAATACAGATGAACTGCAACTCTGTTGAGGAAAATTAACCTACACGATATAAGCCAATTATTATTATAATCCCCATGTAATGTGGTGTCTGATCAGTAATGACAGATTGGGCATGGTTAGTTGGAACTTTGGGTCTAAATGGATGCCAAATGAGCTCCACCTAAAGGAAAAATTGACTAACCAAGTTACATTAGTTAGTACATAACTGAAAATTGTGTGTAGTGTAGTGTGCGGCAGGATAGCTCAGTGGTTAGAGCACCAGATTCCGAAGCAGACGTGCCCAGGTTCGTATCCTGTCCGCGGCAAATTCTGGCCAGTACTTGATGAGTTCCCAATAAGGACGAAACCGGTCTACTGGATGAATTGCCTTTTCTACACTATATACAATTCTTAGTTTATACTGACATATGTAAGTAATTAATGGGTCAGGTGTTTATATCAAGACCGCAACCTTGATTATAATAATTGTTTTCACCACCCGCGCAACCAATGTTCGTTTAATTATATAAATGTTCATTTCAATACGATATAAGCCAGTCTATAAGGACGTTTTGCTATAAGATAACGAACTTGTGGTTTCATACAATATGTTGACCACTACATCGAGCATTAGATATTTTATGATGAAAGCGTTAATTGCTGGTAAATTTATCGTATACATTGCCAGATTATATAAGATTTTGTCATTTAAATCAAGGAAATTCAGTATTTTTATCATATTTCACCAGCGGGATTGCAACATTTTAAAACGAAACAGCAAGTAGCCACTTGTGGTTTAATACAATATGTTGACCACTACATCGAGCATTAGATATTTTATGATGAAAGCGTTAATTGCTGATAAATTTATCGTATACATTGCCAGATTATATAAGATTTAGTCATTTAAATCAAGGAAATTCAGTATTTTTATCATATTTCACCAGCGGGATTGCAACATTTTAAAATGAAACAGCAAGTAGCCACGTTTTGTCCCAAACGAGAAATCGTCCCATCGATTAGATTTGTTGAACTAAGTAATCGTTATTAGACATAGCTTTTATTATAAAAAACAAAACGCCTAGACTACATTAATTATTTTGATATAAGTGTGCTCAGGCATTATGAACCGCGAATATTATTTAATAAATTTCAAGTTAAGTTAATTTGACTTTTAATTCATTTTTTTGTCTTTTAGTATCGCCGTATCCATATTTTCCGTCTACACAGATTATTTTTGCATTAGTTCAAATATGACCAGATGGATAAAACAAGGTCAGCATGAATGGAAGGTATAATCCCATGTGCACTTTTGTTTCGTGTGTCAGTAGGAGCCGAATTTACGCCCTATAACTACTATATATTTTGGTGAGGAATGTGGTTCAATTAGACGATGCATTCCTCACCCAAATACATAGTGGATATAGGGCGTCATACTGGATCCTACAGATGTGTCGCCAGTGAGCACGAATCAAATGTGCTCATGAGATTATACCTTCCATTCATGCGGACTTTGCTTTGCCCCCAGGTCATATTTGAACTAATTTGTTACTAGTTGCGCAACACCTAATACATAATTGCATATATATATATATATATATATATATATATATATAATTTCTCCACAACTGGCGCTATCTATTTGGTAATGATTCTTTTCCCAATTGAGCCAAATAATTTTCATCTCCACACAGATAAAAAAGTTCCTAAAAACAATGATTTTCTGTAAAATTTTATTTGAGCATTTGGAAAAGTTATATTTAAGTTTCACCTATCCTTAAAGAATGATTCATTTGTTGTATTGTGAACAAGAATGTTTTCTCTGAAGGTATATACGCTTTGTATTATATTTGATCATAATTATTTCGTTTAAAGGAACGTGAAGCAATGTATGAGGCAGAACAGGCTCGCATTAGAGCGGAGCGCGAGAAAGAAACCGCAAGATTGCGAGCACTTCAAGAACGCGCGCACGATGAACAGGCTGAACGGGATATGCTGCGCGCAAAACGCGCCGCAGAGGCCAACGAACGCGAATGGCGTCGTCGCGAGCTAGAAGTTCAAATGAAACAGGCTGCTGAAGAGGCAGCTTTGAAGGTTGCTCGAATCGCGCAAGCCGAAGAGAAGCAGCGTTTTATCGCGATACAGGCGGCTCGAAATAGAGCGGAGTTTGAACGAATTTTGAGGTACATAATTAATGAGTTTAGCGCATCCCACGTGGGTCAAAATATTATAGCGTCTGTGTGTTTAGTTTGCCGTGAATTATTGATTTTAGTTTAATATAAACTGTAAACGCGCGACATTTACATATGTATATTTCGTAACACGTGAGGTAGATTAGAGAACTATTTTTGCATTTTTTGAAGACAAATTATCAATCTTTGAACTTATAAAGCATTCCGCGCTTAACTTCATTTCAGTTACATTGAAGATTAATCTTTATTCAAATCTTTGCTATACCTGCGTTAATTCCACCTTCGATGGGTAGCTTTACACTTTGTTTAGCTAGATTAGTGTATCGTTTAGTTCGGCTTGTTATTTAATAAATAATTTAATTTAATATTTCTATTATTGTATGTTGTATTCGTTCATTTGCCACCCTCCGCAACCTAAATGGTGTGTTATATTAAATATACCACTGGCTCTGACACAAATTATAGCAAATTAAAAAATCTTTCTACTCGCATATTTTCAGTATACAAAAGTATCGATGAAAATTCCTTTTAATGATAAACAAATTTGTCCTCATGCCATGAGGACTAGGTATGAAAATAACTTATATTTTTCATATTAGAATTTAAATCGAATTATGCTATAGCAATTTTAAAGCTGTACGGAGTTTTTTCAAGGTCTTTTCTATGACAACAAATAAATCATATATGCATTTCATTTCTAGGAAATTAAGATAACTCTTTCGCAATTTACCAAGCAAGAAATTGTATATTCAATTTTTCATATAGAATCGGGGAAATCTGGCTTGAGGAAATTGGATGTTAGAAATTGGTAGTTCTTAAAATAACTTTATTAGAATAGAAAGATTAACTGAAACAAGTATGAAATACAAAAATCCGACAAAGCAGTGATGCTGTAATCAACCAAACTTTAACTTTTAAAGTAAGTGCACGATCCAAAATATTCACTTGCCGAATTACAATAATCGGTGACTAATCGGATTTCTTATAAAATTAATGTTTGCTTATACAACAAACCAGCTGCTAAACATTTAAGTAAAGATTAAGCTCCCTGAATCTAATAATCTAGTATTATTTATTTATACACAGGCAACAGCTGCAAAATGTGCTATATTGTTAAGACTAGACAATTACTAAATTAATGCATTCTAGAGTATTTTTACCTAATATAGCTAGCTTAGTGGAAAGAATTTTCTGCAACATCTTAACACGTTACTTATTAAAATCGCACTCCAACCTGGGCGATTTTGCATATTTTTCAAAGCAATAACCAAGTAGGAGTTATGCATTCGGTAACTTTGTGTTTCTAAATCATGAATTCGCAGCTAAACAAATAATACTATTTTGATTATAATAGAACATAAACTATTGAATTATGCGCGCACGTGTGTGTATGTATGTGTGCGGTTCAAACCTTCTGTTCGTTATTGTTTTAATATATGTACTGTATACGCCTCTATCCATTATCTTTTTCATTATTTACTGTATAAAATACCAGATAATGCATTCTTGATGAGTTATAATGAAATTTAAATTTTATATTAAGTGTTGCGCACCTAGTAACAGATAAGTTCAAATAGGACTAGAAGAATAACATCGGCTCCTAATGATGAGTCGACCGCAAGCACGAAACGAACGTGCACATCAGACTATAACTTTCGTTCATGCTGATTTTGGGTTATCCTTCTGAACCTATTTGAAATTATTTGTTACTAGGCACACAACAATTAGTACACAATTGCATATATATATATATATATATAAGTTCTCAGCAAAAGCAGTATCTAATTGTTATTAGTTTAATTAAATGTTGATTGGTATCGATAAAAGCCAGAGTGTTTGAATTTATTGGAGCAGAATATGTTCATAATATTTGTTATTCTCAATTTTGATGAAATTTGACACATCGTGAAACACATTCTGTTGGTACCATGTACCAACTCGGCAACCGTAGTTTTGGTACCTGGTACAGACTAGGCAACCACAGTGTTAGTATCTTGGCATGCTCGATATATATTATACATAGTGTGTTTTGGCTTTGAAGTCGCATTGTCGATGACTTTATTTGGCGTTAACTCCATTACTGCTTAAATACACATTCGTGTAACACCGGCTCCTACTTATGAGTCGCCAGTTAGCACGAAACGAATGTGCACATGAGATTATACCTTTCGTTCATTCTGACTTTTGCTTATCCTTGTCGTGCTACTTTGACTAATTTGTTACAAGGTATACAACACCTTATATATATATATATATATATATATATATATATATATATATATATATATATATATAACTTCTTCACAACAAACAGTATCAAACTGAGAATAAATTTGTCTTTGTTAACCTTGTTTTATAGACTTGCTTTATAATGTTATGTTTCAATATACATTTTATTTCAAAAATTGTATGACTTAAGTTTCTTCATCCTCATCGTTTTTCTCAAATAATTAATACATTTTCCTATATAATTAACAATAATGTAAATTCATCGACACTCTATATGATATCGGATATAAGAATATTCGTAAACAGCTTGGCATTTTCGCAATTTCTCTTTGCTTTGGCTGGAACTCGAACTTACAATCTCACATCCAGATGGGCAATGAAGCAGCTATCCCAAGAAAATTGATGTTACGTCAGCTCTACAAGTCCTCGCGCTTTACAATGTCGGGCACATTTGCTACAGATGAATATAAAACAGCCTTTGCAGTTGTTGTTTTATACGTTTCTCGTTCGAAATAAATTGATATATAGACATAACTTATTTAATATTAAGTTAGGTTATATTGGAGGTATGTGAAAATGTCGGCAGTCGGCATGAAGAAAAATTGCTAGGTCATTGATATATGCGAGTTTTGCTTACTAGCTAATCATCACTAGTAGCCTCACAAAGTTCAAAGCCATTATACTATTGCTCAAGTCTTGTTTGTCTGAAGCCTATGGTCGGCATCTTTTAATGAATAGGCAGTAAGTCATCAACGCATGCATCACTGAGAAAACAAACTGACTTCGTGCTGGCCTTTGGTTTGTATTCCTTACCAAATATATTGTAATTAGTAGTGAAGTGTTCCATAATTAATACATAATTGTTGTTTTGTTTGTTACTTGATGAAACTATCGAAACTAAATATATAAGTATTTAATATAGACAATAAACGCCAAAATTTATCGTTACCGTAAATTCAGACTAACCAAGTTAATAGAAAAACTTTCAAAGAAAGTGTAAATTGCGTGACAGTAGTACTTGGTATCTGATATTGTGGAAGAGGCGTGTCACCTATTAAATTTTAAAACGGATTTTTTCCAGGGTTCAGAAGGAGATGATCAGTCGTGATCGCGCAGAAGCGGAGAAAACGCGTGTATCTGCGAAGAAGTTTGCAAACGAAATTCGTCAACAAATTGTTGAAAAAGAGCAAGAAAAAATAGCCGAACGTAATGCATTTTTCGAAGAAGGAACTCGAATGGAGGAAGAGGCTCGCTTACGCTACTTACGCCTGGAGGAGGCCAAAAAGCGAAAGCTGAATGAATTACGGTATGTTCGCCTAATTTGTACATTTCATTAATGGAAATATGGGCGTGTTTATTTTAAAAATTCCCTTTTTAACTGGTATGGTATAAAATTAAACTATAATTACCAACCTTCATTCTTAGGCAAAACACAGGTTTTGAGGTTTTACTCAAAATGCAATATTGTTTTTTAACAGGACCCGAAAAACTGTGTTTCACTTACTAATATTTCACCAGAGTCACACAATTTTTCTGTCACTTTCAACACATTAATATTCTATTATATATAAGCATGCTTCATTTTTCTGGTCGTGGCGTCTAAAATTGTTTTAATTGAAACTGGGAACATAATATTTCTTAGTTGTGTAATAGCAACTGGCAAGCAGATTTTCCTAAATGTATAGTGTGTAAGCAGTCATTTTACGGAAAAGAATTGCGAGTAAAAATGTCCAGTTGGATTGAAAAATTCAAACTACTTTAGGTGAGTGGCATTTCCTTCGATAAACTTAACGAAAAATGTTAGCAGTAGAATGTAGCCTATGCAGTCAACAAATGTAATAACTTACATATTGAAATGTATCCCATTAAGCAAAAATAACCAAAGTGGATAAATAGCTTTAACGTAGATTAACCAATAAAAAATGATAAGACTACTACACGTGCATGTTTTACCTATTTCTGAAAGTAGACAGAACTGACTTTCTGTCCTGATAGTCATTATGGTAGTGCAAATACTTAGTAATGTCTTTGTCGCTAAATAATCATCATCAAATAATATGTCTACATTTTTATACTGTTTAATTTATTTAAATTTGGAATTCAGCCTTACCACTAAAAGATACAATAATGTTAGAAACTGTGCTAGTGATTTATTTGGTTGAACTTTTGTGCTAATATGTGCGTATTTTTTATGTGCTTTTCCTTACTAAATCAATACAGTTAGACCACTGAGATTGCCATAAAAGCGAAGGTGAATAACTGTGATTGAAAATGTGTAATTATGTTTTTCCTATTTGAACGTTTTTGAGAAGTTGTATATTATGCGTAATTTTATGTGAACAGTTCTATCCGTTTGACCTACATAAATATGGCAGTAGTAAAAGACTAGCATATCTTCTTTGAACATCCATATTTTAGTAAGAAGTATTGCCTACAACTGTTTTACTCTTAGGTTGTATAAAAGAACACTTTTTATCGTTTCTGTTCCGAACTCCTGTGATAGATTCTCTTTTATTTATCTTAAATTCTTTTTGGCAAATTGGGCAAAGAGCCTTACAAAATGTATTGAACTGTACGGATGATGAGAGGAAGTGTGTCTACAATATTGAAGCTAGACAACTAGAATGAGTTCCCTATTGGATGCTGGGGCACTTTTTAGTGACTCAACGGGCGTTCATCTTTAAACTGCGCATATACATTATTGTAGCTTCTGTACTTAAATAATGCTACGATATATAAATATCTACAGGGAAGTCCTAAATGATCCATACAGCGATTATATATCCTGCTTGCTTTAAAAGATGAGCAACCGTCAACTTATTCAAGCCGGTAAATATATCAAAGAGAACAACTCTAATAGTGTTGTTGTGCATTTACACATTCCTTATGATGGCTATGGCAAGGGCTAGATCATTCACGGAAATTTGTCTAGCTGAAATAAAATGTAAAAGATTGCTAACAATGCCAACAATTTAAAAGTAATAAGCCATGTTCTCGACCTTTTCTCATTTTATAATTCTCTTTATATTAATTATATTTATATATTTAAATTATTTTAACGACTATCCCAAAATCATACATATTTAGACCAGAGTACTGCAAATATTCATTTAAGCAAAGAGATATTACTCACGCGACCCATATAAATGAAGTGTTTCTCTAGGCTAGAGATTACTTACCACTCAACAAAGATTATGCGTTACTTTACTATTTAAATATGCTAAATTAAATCAAGTTTGCGTGCTTGAAGTAAACACCAATCCCATTGTATTTAACCAGTCATCGAACAACATAACAAAACTACCGCCAGTCGGTAATGACGGTAGCCTTGCTCTGTTGGACAATCGGTTTTATACAGTGGGGTTGGTGTTTATCTCAACCCCTCAATATTTATTTTTTAAACTTTTATCAATTCCCACGCACTAAATGATTGTTAAGATTTGATACTTAAGTATGTACGGCGAAATCAGCAATAATTTAATGATTGTGACCGTATAGAAATTGTGCAGCCGACATTCAAAATCAAGTATAATTTGTGTGAAACTACTAGAGGTGAGAGCCGGACATCTAATAATCTAGCTTTTTATATACTTTGCAATTTTATCTTCGCTTGTTTGTTTGTCATCGTGCTCTGGTAATGACCTTAGAATTACAGAACGCGTTATTTTATGTCACTGGTGGAAGTTTTGCAAAGTTCTGCGACTGGTTAGATACAATGTGATTTATATTTATTTCAAGCCCGCAAACTGTTTGAAAAAGAGCTATATTAGCTAAAATGGAATTTGTAAACGCTAAAATTAGGTTAAAGCATTTTGGAAATTAAAATTTTTCTTATTTTTATTGCGAAAGTGTATTCTTATACAATTGAGCAGTTGTCTACGCTGTATCGAAATGAGGAAACTACCTCCAACTAGGAATAATTAAATTTGTGTCAGATAATAATAAAAAGATAATAAGAAGTTGTCAAATTCTACATTTTAAAAACGCAAACATAAACTTTATTATTTTTATTATGAATGAATATTTGTCAATGTTTAGAATATGAACACTTAGTTTGTCCTTTTAGTTTTCGGGTGCTTTGTTAAATAATAACGCATAAATTTCAGCTGAGCCATAACTGAACTAGATAGATAATAAAATTTTTAAATATTCTTTCTTTACAGTTTCAGCAATGCGGCTACTCTCCACTGCACATAACATTTATACAAATTTTATTCATTTCAATTGCACATAACTTTAGAGGCTGTGTACTTAGACAAGCAACTATTGTTCAATTCCATAGAATATTTCAAATTTATAATTTTATAAGTAACATATAAGTTTAATAAATGACGAATTTTCTTTCTTTTTATTTATTTGATACAGGAAAGCTGGAATACCAGAAAAATATCTTGCTGAAATCGATCGAAAAGTGGTTCAACTCAGTACGAACAAAGCATGATTAATTAATATTATGGTTCTTCGTATGGTTTAGAAGTCTTTTTGATAAAAACCCTCTTCCAATTAAAATATTATCTCATCACTGAGAAATGTGTTTTACTGAACAATGCTTAAATCAAATATACAGCCGAATACTTTCAGTTAAAAAATCAGATTAAACTAATATTACCGATTTATTTCCTTCGTTCAAGGTTTCAAGTAAGAATTCGCTGAAAAGTTTCCTATAATTTTGAATTATTTCTCAAGAAATGTATTCTTCCAATCAGCTAATAAGCATGGGCTTTGCAATTTCTCCACGTATTTTACTATATGTAGTATTGTTTTAAATATTAAACATAATACGCTTTCTTAATCTGTCAGGAAAACTAAGGAAATGTATTCTATTAAATAAATAAAATCAATTGTTAATTGACAAACATGTTTTTTCGAGTATATTCACCGTAACTTAAATACAATTTTGTCATATTATTGTGGCTTCTTTTATTAGAGCATGTTACAGTTTGTAGAAATCTTCACCTATCCAGAGATTGATTTATTAACTATAGTTTTTAAATAGGTAATGCAAAATCTATTTTCACATGCTAATTTCAATCATAATGCAAATGAATTAATACAAATATTTTAAGGCGTTACATGATGATCTGTGTATCTTTTATGATAACAATCTTATTCCGTATTTTATTCTACTATTAGTTTAATATAGTGTGTATAATTACAGGTAATTGTACCATAGCCCAATTTATGAATAGAAGATTGGATTTAGTTTGGTTTCAAAACCGCCACTTTATCATGAACTATTTTAGAAGGCCACATTTAAACCAACCAAACATTAGGTAATCAGTTTTCGGAAAATTTCGTTTCGATCATCTTTATAAACTAATTCTGTCAATAATCATTATATTT
The DNA here is from genome assembly GCA_029291075.1 of Eudiplozoon nipponicum. Lineage (NCBI taxonomy): Eukaryota > Metazoa > Platyhelminthes > Monogenea > Mazocraeidea > Diplozoidae > Eudiplozoon > Eudiplozoon nipponicum. The sequence continues at coordinate 85,275 of JAQBSW010001052.1, read as the reverse complement.
TATTAGTACTTCCAAATTAATTTTGCATTTAATTGTTTATGGTGTATGACTGAATTTTAAGTGTTTATGTAAAAGATAAGATCTTTATAAGCAACGTATATTATTAATCATTAAAGTGGTTTTTAGTGCTATCTTTTGTAATATTCTGTTTCGAATTTGTATCATAATAATTTGATTTATAAGTCTGATCGACGCATTATAATTGACAATAGATAAATTATAGACGTTATTAATTTCTTTCAGTTTGCTTTCCTAGAAGCCTAAGTTTATTGAACGACTTAAAACTTTAATCGATTATGTAATTTTCGAAATAAAAGAATTTATCACACAAAGTTTTTGTCTTTTTGTTATGGTCGTATAGAAAAATCGAAAAATTTATAATCTTGTAAATGAATGAACAGAATTTTTGGTTATTTTAATAGTAATTCAATATTTGGAAATTTATGAAAAGCCATTTCCTTAACCTTTGTTTCAACTTTAAAATGAAAATCACATAAGCAGAAAATGTTGCCAGTGAGTAAAAAATAAAACGCCATATAGACTGCTTACTGTTGATTTTTTCCCAATATTTGTTCGTTATTTCTGTCACTCGAATTTGATTGATTGATAGTTTAACATTGTTCTACATTATCTAATTTGGTCTACAGTTTTACGTTTATGTTTCAGCCTCGATTTAAATGCCCACATTCACTTACACCTATGTATTGATAAACTATCAAATGTTACCATAAGTTATTCCCTTTTTGTTAGACTTGCTTGCAAATCTATGTTACTAATCTCCTCTAGTATAGATATAGTTACATTAGATGTTTTTGTCGTCTATGCCTAAATAAGCATAATGTAGTTTAACTACTCGAAGTTCGTCTAACGAAGAATGCATTAGGCATGATGACAAAGGTTATTTAACTGGCGGTAGAAATTAAATCGTATTAAATAATAAATAAGGATGAGCACGATTTATATCAAGAATGATGCAGTAAACATCAGTAAGCACTGTTAAGTATTGTTGCAATACACGGCATGATAAGTTGAGCATATTACTTCACAATAAGCTTATAAATATTATAACATCAAACTGAAATGGCTAATACGAATCAACACATTTCGAAATTCCGTTACTTCGACTACCGCATGTTCCGAAAGTGTGCAAACAAGTTTATCTTAATAAAAGTATGTAGAGACTCGTGTACAATATCGTAGACCTCTGAGATACCAGCTCTGTATCTCTCGGAGTATAAAAGCTCTTAGATTTATCGTACACGGAATTGTTCATCGTAGATGATATTCCAGTGTACAGCTTAACCCCTTTCACTATCTTATTAGCGTGCACTAGCCTCGTTCTTTTTTAAACTGGCATCCTTTTCAATGCAAAAACCACTTTTTGTCAAATATGACCTAATTGGCAAATCATAAACAACATGCGCCGTGATAACTGACGGATCCGTAATATTCCTAGAATAAGACAAAAGACCAACAAAGCCAAAACCAATTGAAATACTTGTCTTTCTTAGCTTCCAAATTCCAATATTATAAGGCATAATTTCCGATGGAATACATTTATTGGAATTGGCTTGCATTGCTATTTAGGCATGAATAATGTTAGGAAACCGGGAACTAACTTCAATCTCAAATACAAAGATCGTACACCAGTGCAAAAATACGAAAAATGAAAAAAAGCAGGATCGAAAATTACAATATACAAAATAGCAGAAAAAGAAAGACGCGGAAATTATTATAAAATATGTCAAGTAATTTTCTCCATAAATTATAGATATGATCAATAAGTGTAAAATAAAAAAAATATATTTTGTTTATTTTTATATTGAGAGTTATTGACATCCTAAAGTAGCAATATCCAATAACATTTTCGATGTTAATTTAGCTTCCTTGCAATTTGCGCTCTGTTCGTGAGTTAGTTATCTTCTGGGCAAGTACACATAAACAAGTAGATTTGGAGAAGCAGGACATACAATTTATGTTCGAAGGCCTCAATGAGACGTGCTGGTATTTTGTAGCAAAACAAAAAAGGTTGGAGAATATAGAAATCCGATTAAAATGTCAATCGATAACGATTGACTGGATGCGCATCAACTCGGGATTGGTGTGGCTGACGTCTATCTGAGTTAGTGAAATAGTGTAGGAATAAACGCAAATAATACAGCAGATGTAGACAATTAGCCCCGCCGAAAGGCGACAGTAACTGCAGGCAACAAGTAAGTAAGAGTACTTTGCGTGACAAATTCATTGCGCTTATATACTTGTAAATCACACTTCACCGACTTATGGATTGAATGCTTTCTCATTGGTCTGATGTCAGTCAATTAAACGTTTTATTTTATCTGAAATGAGTTATAAGATATCGGCGATATTATATAAAGGGTTACAACAATTCTGATAAACAAATCGACAAGAGTGTTAATAAGACCAATCCGAGCAGTGTTATTATTATGATAATGTATATCTAGCAAAGAAAATTTAATAGTGACCCTATCAAGTACTAGGGATAAATGTATTTCACAAGACGAAGTATTCTATTCAATTAAACAGTAATTGATTGCTCGGGTGGTGTTAACAATTCATTAAATCAAGTTTGCGAGCTTGGAGTAAACACCAATCCCATTATATTTAACTAGTGGTCGAAAAACATAACATGCCACGGCCGGATGTTTTGTTGTGTTATTCGACGACTGGGTAAATACTATGGATTTGGTGTTTATTTCAAGCTCGCAAACTTGATTTAATGAAGTATTCTATTTCTTTGAATCACTAAAATAATAATCGAAATTCTTACTACTTATATTAAACGTATATGAGTATTGAATATTGTGGCAAATGACGCCGCTACTTTTATAGTAACATTTTTTATAACGTCTGCTCTGTAACGGAATATTAATTAGCATGAATTTTATGTTATAAAAAGTTATTCATGGGTTATTGCAGATTTTCTACACCAAAATCTCATTTTCATATTGGCTCCCCTATAAAAATAAAAAAGAATAAATATTCAGTGCGGCTATTTTTCAATACGCTGTATAAAATATAACAATTATTATATTACGGTTTCCAAGAACCAAAATAGTTCTGTAAACCAAAATTTATATCACTGATAAAAATAGTTCATATATAACCGTAATATAGAAAATTAAATTTGAACGGCAAATTGTAATCTGGAGAATTTAGAAATAAGATATTTTAGCTGCACTGGTTTGGAACAAAACTCGGTATGATGAGAGTTCAAAGAGTTTTGCGAAATTTAACTTCCAATGCTTTTGTAATTCTTTTCTCATAATCCTTCAACTCATGAAACAGAACGAAGTATTGTTATAAGAATTAGAATTGTTTGGATCCGCTAAAATGCGTTATACCAACTATTAGTTATTGATGCACGAAAAAATAGAAGCGGATTGTATTTGTTTCTCGTTTTACTGTTTCGCGTATTAAGGACCATATTACTAGTTTAGTCTTTTGAAACGCGAGACTTCATAAATTCATAGTGCAATTGCCAAGAGCAAAAAGAAATAAATTTTAACGGATTTAAGAAAAGTTTATTTCGCATATTCTTCTCAAGTATTTACAATTAATATATATATATATATATATATATATATATATATATATATATATATATATATATATATAGGAAGTGAATAAATATCTATTAACAAAGAAAATGGACATTTATTTAGAGAACAAAAATTTACACCGTACTATCTTTAACTTAATTTAATTGGTGGCAACTAATCTTATTTTTCGTTCAACTTCTATTTCTTGTTGTCTGTGAGTGTGGCTGTGTGTTTGTAGGGGTAAATCTCGTTGTATTGCCGTGTGATGTCTGAGACCCGGTCGTACTTGAATTGACGGATTGTGTTTTGACCAACTGTGAGCACTATTGACTGTTTCGTGTACGAATGTTTTTTCCCCGACTATCGTTTTTTGTTTCGTCTTGTCCTGTAATTTCATTATGTGTCTTTTGAAACGGCGCAGGGTTAGCAGATTGCCGCGATGAATGCTAATATTGTTGTGAAGTTTCTGTCACTGTTAACGATGGTTATGATGACAAATGTGCAGTTGATTTTTCTCTTTAGATTGTTGCAAATCAGATTGAACACTTACATAATTAAATGAACCTTGGTTGCGCGATCAATTTTGTGGTCTTGATATAAACACATAACCCATTGTATACATAAATTTGTCAGTGTAAACTAAGTACTGTATATTGTAGAAAAGGAAATTCATACATTAGACCGGTTTCGTACTTATATGGAACTCTTTGCTTACTGTCCATTGTTCGAATCTGGGCATGCCTGCTTCGGAATCTGTTTCTCTAACCACTGAGCGATCCTGCCGCAAACTACACACAATTTTCAGTTATATACTAACTAATGTCTCTTGGTTGGTCTTTCCTTTATGAGCAGCATAAATGGAATACCTTTAGACCTGAAGTTCCAACTAACCACCCCCAATCGGTCATTATATAACAGGCACCACGCTACATGTAAAAGTGATATTGAAATGATCATTTATATAGTAAAACGAACATTGATTGGGTCACTAGATCAGCCTTAGAAACCATTTGATTGGATATGCACTAAAATAAGGATCAAAAAAACAGCTGCTCAAACAGCATCATTTGCATCATTGACAGCGACAGAAATTTCACAACAATATGAGCATTCAAAACTGCAATCCGCACACGCTGCGTTGTTACCAAGGGACAGAATGAAATTGAAGAACAAGGCGAAGTAAATACATAAATCAAAATAGTATCAATTGAGTAAGGCAAGAGCTACAGTATATAGGGCAAAAAGGACTATATGCAAAACCTGGAGAATATGTTGTATAACAATCATAAATTCACGCGTCCGAAGACCAGATCCGATGAAATAGTCAAAGCTAAGCCAATAGTACGAAATGATAAAAAACCCCATTAAAGATGCCGTTGGACAGAATCTCAACCAATTTGGATCATCTACACCAACAGTGTATAGACTTAAAAATCATTGAAATATTGTCATACGAGACAAATATTAAAGATGGTCAATGCTCTGTTCTATACATTCGCTAAATGGTTAATCCTTATACTGGAACCATTACGAAAATGTCTGTGTAATTATCCATTTGGCTATTCCTTTCGGGTTTTTAACAAAATTAAAATATGAATGACAGGATTATTGAGTCTTTTGCAATTACGTTTTTATTTACAAATGTTATAATTGAACGAACCATTGACATTATAGTCCAAGCGATAGACCAAAACATATTATAATCTCCGTTCACAGGTCCTACACTTCGCAAGTTTATTTTGCTATGCACAAAAGATTTACAATTTCGTTATAATAGAAGCGTCTATATCCTGTTAATTTTGTGGCAATGTGTAGCCCATTATTTTCAATGCTCGCTGAGATTTTCCTAGGCCATTTATGGAACACATTAAAGAATGACACTAGTACTGGCCTATAATACTTACGTTATTTTAATGATATTTTCCTTGTTATTAAAAACAAGTTATGCTCACGAACACCTCTTTAACTTTTGTATAAAGCACATAAAAATATCATTTTCACGCCAGATCATGAGAAAGACGTATATCGGCCTTCCTTTGTTTCTCAACTTAAGGAAGATGCTAATGGTACATTAAATATAACAATTTACCACATGCCAACCAGGTCAGCACTGTATTTGCATCATATCAGTTTCATGCATTTTAAATATAAATTATCAACCGTTCGCAGCTTTTTTTCAATATTTGACAGTTTGGCCGGTTAAGATTTAAAATTTAACTACTATTCTAAAGCAACAAACTATCTAATGTCTAATGGCTATCCTAGACATTGACTGAGTCAATTATTAATAGAGGAACTCAAAAGAAGCAGACGTATTTTGGATCTGACGGAAAGAAGTTAGCCTGAACAACCCATTTGATGTAGATACTGATTTCCGCATAGTACAGAATAAAGTTGAAATTGAGTCAACACATAGATTTAATGCACCTAAACTACTTGTGATATTTGAAACAACAATTTTGCTTTTACCACCATTTAAAGAGAAACAGCTGTTAATGCCGAAATCAAATATTAATTACCAATATGTATGTACAAGTTTTCGATCACCGTACGCAGGCCGATCTACCAGAGGATTAATTATTCGCATGAAAGAACAGTGCATCGCTAACGTCTATTTTAAATAAAATGGTGAATACACGTCTACAATTGCGCAACATGCTCTCGAAACACGACTCTTATATTCTCCATATCTGGCATTAAAAACAATTACTAAATGCAATATCAGAAATGAATTATTAACATACGATGCTCCATGGATAAACAAGCTGCAGCCTATCTCATGCAAACAGACAAAGCGTATTATGGCATTGAGCTTGAATTAGAGGAGATTGGTTCTACACTTATTTGACATTCTCATCACCTTTAAAATTTCTGTTTTGTTTTTCTTTCCTTTATATATATATATATATATATATATATATATATATATATATATATATATATATATATATATATTAATTATTTATTTATTTATTTATTTTTTTATTTATTTCAAGTTTGCAAAACTTAAGAAGAATATATGTATATATATATATATATTAAAATATTTATTTTGTAAACGCCCCAACTTCAAGTTAATGCCATTACGACGTTAAAAAGTCGATAAGAGTGCCATAAATACAAAGTTAATACTGTTGGGTCTTGCGTTCTCTGGCAAATGCCGAGAAGGTCCGTATAAGTAGCGTTGTCCAGATGTACTTCTAGACTCTTGAGACCAGCTCGGGTTGACTTGGGTTGTGGTTCCTTCTGTTGTTGCGTTGAAATCTCGCTGAGTAACTTCGTTGAAGTTCTGTAGTAATTGGCTCGTCACTCTAGTTGTACATCAACAAAATTGGCGTGACTGATATTGCCAATGTTAATAATGCAAGGCCCAAAAATCAGCGTATGTGAAAGGTAGCAGACAGCACGTCGGAGAAACGCATAGCGGAAGGCAAACGCGACAACTGAAATGCATTTTAAATTCACCGTGCCTAAATAGCCATGTATTAGCCATATATGGCTACTTGCACATTATTGGCTAAAGGAAAGTTTTGTTTTTTCTCTTTGGTATAGCGTAAATCGAATTGAATTTAATTTACGCAATATGTTGGCAATTACTTTGTGACGTTACATCACTTTCCTCTCGACAAGAAATGCATGGCAGAGTTCGAACCAACTTAAGAAAAAAGAAAATAATGTACCATAAATGCTGGGCTGAAGGATGCTTGTTGGTTGCTTCAACAATGATATGATGCAAAGTAACTAATAGTAATTGCTACAAAAATTGTTAGCTCTAGTGGCCGGTCATACCGCGTGAGTCAAAATAGAGCAGTGTAAGATTTGGGAGCCGCAGCGTGAGGATTTCGAAGTAGATCACCACTGATGCTGCCACGTTTATGTTAAAACCTAGGCAGGCTGGATCGTCGTCAATGTGTTTGTGTACGACCAAAGGAGCTAGTGTTTGCTCGACGTTGTGGTCATGATATTTGTAGAGTGGTCTCTATGCAACTGATGAAGTTGAGATATACATTGAAAGTGGCCTGTACCATGATATGAAGCTGATAACTACTTAGTGTTGCTACACGAAAGCGTTTGCTCTAAGTAGTTGATCATACCAAACTGGGCCTCGTGGCATACATTATAATGTAAAAATATATACATGAAAATCAAAGGCAACTCCATACCAAAGAACTGTTCAAAAATGCTAAATAATTATTAGCTAAGAACAGCTGGTTATGTCACGTGAGATAAATGCGAAAAATAATGTAAAGTTAAAAAATTTGATAAGTAGAATAACGAAAAATTAATGTTCAAAAAAATTTCAGTTACGCGTTATACAAATCAGGATATTGAGATTGTGAGCAGACGGAGCCTGAGACGTGTGTAGAAGGTTGAACGCTCTCAGGATCAGGTGGTTCGATAAACGGTTTCAACCTGTCTATGCTTACTGATGTCGGTGTAGCGCCTTGCATAATGATGAAGTATTTTGGCTGTCTGAGTAAAATCGGGTAAGGACCGCGATACTTGGGTTGTAGTGGTGCAACAGCATTATTGTTGCGAACGAGTACTCTCTTGCAGCTGTGGAGCTGTGGGTGAACGAAGACTGGACGAGGCGTGTGTCTCGGCTGCTGTTCGGACATGTTACCGAAATGAAGTCGAAGGCGGGTAGCTTCGTCTTGTGGGTCATCTTGTGCTGGTAGTAGACGTGGGAGCTGACTAGGCAGGCGTAGATCCATGCCATACAAGAGTTGTGACGCAGACGTTTTAATGGATTCACGAGTACGGGAACGCATGGCAAGCAGAACTAAAGGTAGTGCATCGACCCAGTTGCCATTAATGGACGAGGATGCTAAAGCAGCTTTGAGTTCCCTATGCATTCTCTCTACCATACCGTTAGCTTGGGGATGGTAGGCAGTCGTCTGGTGCAAGGTGCATCCCACGAACCGCAAAGTGGTTTTGAAACGATCCGACGAGAAGCAAGTGCCTCTGTCAGTGATGACCTCATTGGAAGCGCCATAATTGGATATCCATGCAGAGATAAAACCGTTAGTTACCTCATCTGCAGAAATTGTGCTAAGAGGTAATGCCGCACACCACCGTGTAAATCGATCAATCATAGCTAGAAGGAAGCTGAAACCTTGAACCTTTGTCAGATGAACTATGTCGATGTGGACGATGGCTAGGCGAGAAGTAGTTCGGAAATGTTCAAACTTAGAACAAGTGTGCCGTGTGATCATGTTTTTCTGGCAAATGGCACACTCGGAGACCCATCGTTTAGCGTTCTGCCTAAGTCTGTGACCTCAGAAACGATCTGTGAGAAGTCGGACAGTCGCTTGGCTTCCTGGGTGAGAAATTGAATGAATTGAGTCGAAAACATTTCTCTGAAGACTGGTCGGCAGAACTGGCTTGTTGGGCTGCGTCCCCGTGTAGTAAACTATTGGTAAGCCTTCCAAGAGACGAAGTAATTCCTCGTCCTCGGATGACAAAGTAATAATGAAATTCTTGCTAAATCCTTTTCGATTCCGCATGTGCCTTCACAAAGGATAAAGTTGTCTTGAAAGGCCTGGAAGAAACTTGCGATAGTAGTTTAGTACTCCCAGAATTTTCTGCTACTCGCTAACAGTCTTCGGTGACTTGATATTCCTGATAGAATTCGTCTTTGACGACAAAGGTTAAATAGCCTGTGGCGTGATACGATGGCCTAAGAAGTCCACGGATGTAGTTGCAATCTGCGTCTCGTCAAAGTTGATCTTGAGTCCGTGGTTGGATAAGCGTGAGAGAACATTTCGTAGATGCTTGACATTAGATTTTAAGTCTGGACTGAATACCATTTAGCTTACGATAATCTCTGCAGGCTCTGTACGATCCGTTTGATTTGGAGACTAAGTGCAGTGGTGACGCCCATGATGATTCCCTCTTCCAAAAGCCTTGAAAATTCCTCTTGGGCAGCTTTCGGTTTAGCAGGGGCCATTGGTCGCTTCCTGAGTGCAATAGGTTGTCATTCTGTGACGATATTGTGCATCGTGTTGGAGACTTGTAGCTCTGACTTGTTAAGATCGAAAAGCGACTTGTATTTTCGAAGAGCTGCTGATATCTCTGCTGAATGTTGCACTGGGGTTGGCTGAATGACCTGTAACACCAAATGCTCGGAGGCAAGTGTCCAAAAACTTTGCTCAAGTCCGGTAGAGGGGCGATGATCTTTTTATTGGCAAGATCAACAATGAGCCGAAATTTCAAAAGGAAATCAAGGCCTATTATATTATGTGAGATCTTGGCAATGATGAAATTGTGAGAAAATTCACGCCGTAGACCTATGTTGAATGTGCGATACTCGCAGCCATAAGTAGGTATGGGCTCGCCTGTGGTTGTTGCGAGAAGATCGCCTAGCGACAGCTCGGCCATTAAATCACCCTTGAGAACTGAGACGGCTGCACCTGTGTCTACGATGAATTCTTCGCCAGTTTTGAAATCAAGAATGTGCAGATGTTTGTTGGGCTGTTTGGCCGGGTCATGCAAACAAGTAGGCCGGTGATTGCGATGAGCTTTGTCAGTTTGGCTATCTATGTGACAAATTCGGCGTGGACGAAAAGAGTCGACAGAAATGTCGGATTGTAAATGATTTCTTCCCTGTGGCGCCGTTGATGCCGTTGTTGCGCAGAAAGTACGGTCTTCTACTTCCTGCGCCAGACGTTTCCCGATCCTGACGCACCACTGCGCCCGTGTTCTGTTGTCTTTCTCGTGATTATAGCACCAGTTCTTTGGAGCATATCTATTAAAGAATTGCGGGGATCTCGATCGCCGACTACCGTTATAATTAGTTTTGGGCATGAACATTGGTCGAGCATTCACCTGATTTAGCTCGGATTTAGCTATGGCTAGAAATTTAGCCATGTTCGCTACTGTCCTCTCTAAAGAGGAGAGCCTATCATCCTGCGGGGATGGACAAAAGGAGGACGGATTCACCTTAGGTTCCAAAACTCTAAACTCTAACTCATATCTCTCAGATAAGTCATCTATAGAGAGGGTGTTGAGAAGCTGTATGGCGAATAGTTTTAATGATTTTGGAAGATTGTTAATAAAATCAACCCTAGCCTCATGGTCAGAAATATTGATTTTATAAAAACGTTTCCGTAATTCCCTTAAAATCTCGATGGGGCCAAGATTTGACATGTCTAACTGCGCGTATTTATTTATTATTTGTTCGGTTTCTGTGGGCCCCAGCAGGGATTCTACTTCATTTTTAGGCCCAAAATTGGATTAGGTAGCTTTTTAATGGCCTTAAGCTTCGGATAAATCCGTCGCTGCAATTCATATGGTAGTTTAGCAAAAACCTTTGACAGTTTTTGATGACTGTCATAATCTGGAATCGGGGAGAAAGTGGAGTCTACGCCCTTACCAGGGCTGGTCTTGCGTTCTCTGGCAAATGTCGAGATGGTCCACAATTGTAACGTTGTCCAGAAATACTCCTAGAATCTTGAGACCAGCTCGAGTTGACTTGGGTTGTGGTTCCTTCTGTTGTGAAGTTCTGTAGTAATTGGCTCGTCTCTCTAGTTGTACAGCAACAAGATTGGCGTGACTGATTTTGCCAATGTTGGTGATGCAAGGACAAAAATCAGCGTATGTGAAAGGTAGCAGATAGCACGTAGGAGAAACGCACAGCAGAAGGCAAACGCGACAACTTAACTGCATGGTAAATTCACCCTGCTTAAGTAACCATGTATTAACTATATATGGCTACTTGCACACCATTGGTTAAAGGCAAGTTTCGTTTTTTTCTAATTGGTGCAGCGTAAATCGAATTTTATTTAATTTACGCAATATGTCGGCAAATCATTTGTGACGTTACAATTTATATACGTCCAGTTTGCAAAACTTAAGAAGAATATGCTAAATAAATGTTTCTTTAATCTGATAAATTTCATTAATTTTTTTCATTTGGTAAGGGTACCATGACTACTTCATTGATTTTATGGACATAAATAGGACCGTTGTCAAAACTTTATTGATATTGGTCAATTCTGTTGAGTACTTTGTAGTTTCTAGAGGACGAATCATATTGCTGTGTACTTACAGATACAGAAAACTAAGAGACGCAGAGTGGAAGCAGCTCTGCCAATGGCACTGGGGCCAAACTCACCGCGCAACTGCAAAAGATCTGTAACGACACAAATTAATTGCCGACATATTGCGTAAATTAAATTCAATTTTATTTACGTTGCACCAATGAGAAAAAAGCGAAACTTGCCGTTAACCAATAGTGTGCAAGTAGACATATATTACTATGGCATGGTATTTAAGCACGGCAATTTACCATGCAAGTCAGTTGTCGCATTTGCCTTCTGCTTTGCGTTACGCGTGCGTGCTGTCGGCTGTCAATACCTACGCTGGTTATTGGATTTGTTTCACCAACAATTGGCAACATCCGTGACTCATCTTGTTGCGGTACAACCAGCGAGACAAGCCAATTAATGCAGAACTTCAACGAAGTTTTCCACATCGAGATTACAACGCAACAACAGAAGGAACCACAGCCAGAGTCAACCCAAGGCTCTAGGACATCTTCACACTCGGAATTTATCCAGAGAACGCACGACCAGGATCTGTTATGGACCCCCCTATCATAACAATATCTATATTCAGAGCACCTTAACCGAGTTTGTAACGTCGTACGGTATTTACTTGAAGCCCGGGCGTTTACAAAATTGGCGACCGCGCCAGGATATTGAATATTGTTCTGTTTTTTTTGGTATAAATAAAATTGACTTTCTTTTTCATTTATTTGGGATAATAATAAATTACCCTGATCGTGGTCTTCTGGGAATTTTGTTGGGTATATATTCGTGGATTTCTGATGAATTTTTTTTTGGTATAATAATAATAATACATTGGAATTAAAGGCCAACTGGCCATCTGTTCAATTTTCCTACGTACAAAACTGCACCGTACGTATTCGACAGGCGGATAATTTCAAATTTTGGAAGCAGTTACTGTGACGTGTTTTGTGAAGGAACTAATTCATCTGTTTTCTGCGCTCATTCAACTGTGGAAGCTGTTTGTTGGTAAGCGTTTAGTTAAAGTATATATATATACATTTTTATATTGCTTATAAATTTATGCTTTTAAGATCCCGTCAGATTGTTAGAATGTCAGGTCCAATTTTAGATATTGGTGTTCCTGTTTGGGATGGAGATAGTGAACTATTCTTTATGCGCGTAGACTCCGCTTTCTCCCCGTTTCCTGATTATGACAGTCATCAAAAACTGTCAAAGGTATTTGCTAAACTACCTTCTGAATTGCAGCGACGGATTTATCCGAAGCTTGAGGCCATTGGGAAGCTACCTAATTCCATTTTTGGCCTACAAAATGAAATAGAATCCTTGCTTGGACCCACGGAAACTGAGCAGATAATAAACAAATATGCGCGGTTAGATATGCCAAATCTTGAACCCATCGAAATATTGAGGGAATTACGGAAACGTTGGTATAAAACCAACATTTCTGACCTTGAGGCTAAGGTTGTTTTTATTAACAATCTTCCCCAAACATTAAAACTCTTTGCCAGACAACTTCCCAGCAATCTCTCTATAGATGACTTATCTGAGAGATGTGAGTTAGAATATAGGGTTTTGGAACCCAAAGTGAATCCATCATCCTTTTCTTCACCCCCGCAAAATGATAGACTCTCCTCTTTAGAGAGGACAGTGGCGAACATGGCTAAAGTTCTAGAAGGATTGGCCATTACCAAATCTGAGCTAAATCAAGTGAATGCTCGACCCAAATTCTTTCCTAAGCCCAATTATGCCCTTAGGCGGTGATTGAGGTCCCCGCAATCCTTTAATAAATATGCCCCAAAGAACTGGTGTTATAACCACCAGAAGTTTTTTTATTCATGCCAAGTCTGTCTTTTCCGTTCCGAAGAATTTCCGAATAAGTGCCAATTTCCACAGCTGACGGAGAGGACAACAGACCACAGGCACAAGGGTGCATCAGCATCGGTAAACGTCTGGCGCAGGAAGTAGAAGACCGTACTTTCTGCACATCAACGGCATCAACGGCGCTACAGGGAAGAAACCAATTACAATCCGACATTCATGGCGATTCTCTTCGTCCAAGCCGAATTTGTCAGAGAGCCAAACGGACAACGCCGGTCGCAATCACCAGCCTACTTGTTTACATGACCCGGCCAAACAGCCCAACGAACTTCTGCACCTTCTTGATTTCAAAACTGGCGAAGAGTTCATCGTAGACACAGGTGCGGCAGTCTCAGTTCTCAAAGGTGATTCAATGGCCGAGATTTCGCTAGGCGTTCTTCTCACAACAGCTACAGGCGAGCCCATACCAACATATGGCTGCCGGTACCGCACACTCAACATAGGTCTACGACGTGAATTTTCTCACAACTTCATCATTGCCAAGGTCTCACATAATATAATAGGCCTTGATTTCCTTCTAAAATTTCGGCTCATTGTTGGTCTTGCCAATCAAAAGATCATCGACCCCTCCACCGGACTTGAACAAAGCTTTTGGACACTTGCCTCCGAGCGTTTGGAGTTACAGGTCATTCAGCCAACCCCAGTGCATCATTCAGCAGAGATATCAGCAGCTCTTCAAAAATACAAATCGCTTTTCGATCTTAACAAGTCAGAGCTACGAGTCTCCAACACGATGCATCATATCGTCACAGAAGGACAACCTATTGCACTCAAGAAACGACCACTGGCTCCTGCTAAGCTGAAAGCTGCCCAAGAAGAATTCTCAAGGCTTTTGGAAGAGGGAATCATCAGACCATCGAAAAGTTCATGGGCGTCACCACTGCACTTTGTCTCAAAATCAAACGGATCGTACAGAGACTACCGTAAGCTAAATTCAGTGACAAAATCTGATGCATATCCTATTCCAAATATCAACACTTTACTTGAAAAACTCAACGGCAGCAATTTCTTCTCAATGATTGACCTCAGACAAGCGTACCATCACATACCGGTAGCACCAGAGGATATCGAGAAAACTGCAGTCATCACTCCATTTGGCCTTTTCGAATATCTTTACATGCCCTTTGGACTTAAGTGTGCTACACAGACATTTCAAAGATTCATGGACAACATACTTCGCGACGACTCTTCTTATTGTATGTCATATCTCGATGACATTATGGTATTCAGTCCAGATTTAGAATCTCATGCGAAATATCTACGAAATGTCCTCTCACGCTTATCCAACCACGGACTCAAGATCAACTGTGACAAGACGCAGATTGCAAATACATCCGTGGACTTCTTAGAGCATCGTATCACGGCCCAAGGTATTCAACCGTTGCCGTCAAAGACAAATTAAATCAAAAATATCAAGTCACCAAAGACTGTTAACGAATTGCGAAAAATCCTGGGAGTACTAAACTATTATCGCAAGTTCCTTCCGGGCCTTTCAAAACAACTTAATCCTTTGTGCAGTAACCTGCGGAACCGAAAAGGACTTAGCAAGAATTCCATCATTGCTTGGTCATCCGAAGACGAGGAATTACTTCTACTACCATCAACTCGTTAGCAAATGCCACAATGCTAACACATCCAGATTTTGAAAAGCCATTTCTACTCACGACAGATGCTTCTGAATTCGCTATTAGAGCCACGTTGGAACAAGAGATCGACGGAGTTCGGAAGCCTGTCAGTTTCTACTCGCGTACTCTCCAACCAGTAGAAACGAGGTACGACACTTTCGGTCGAGAACTTCTCGCCATCCACGACACAGTGCGCCATTTTAACAGCATCATTGGCAGTAGCAGATTTGTTGTTTTTACAGATCATGCACCATTAGTTAGCGCACTTCAAAGCGCAACTTCATCTATCACCAAGTACCCTGCCAGAGTGGAAAGACAGCTTTCACGGCTAAGCAAAATAGCAATTGGACGTCTCTTAATTCAAGGGCAAACAGAAATTCATTGCAGATGCCCTCTCCACGCCAGATGTCTCTCTACAACCACCTTCGCCGTCACCATTTACTGTCAACTCCGTGGCACTCAGTGAACCTGCACTAACGCCAACCCTCCTGCGAACGGAACAACGCGGTGACATTCACATTCAAAGATCAATAGCCCGTCACCCAACCAAGTTCATATGCCGTCTGTGGGAAGGCTTACCAATTGTTTACTTCACGGGTACGCAGCCCAACAAGCCAGTCCTGCCGACCAGCCTTCAGAGAAAAGTTTTCGATTCAATTCACTCAATTTCTCACCCAGGAAGCCAAGCGACTGTCCGACTTCACAAAGATCGTTTCTGGGGTCACAGACTGAGACAGAATGTTAAACGATGGGTCTCCGAGTGTGCTATTTGTCAGAAAAACAAGATCACACGACACACTCGTTCTAAGTTGCAACATTTTGACTACTTCTCGCCTAGCCATCGTCCACATCGACATAGTTCATCTGACAAAGGTTCAAGGTTTCAGCTACCTTCTAACTATGATCGATAGATTTACACGGTGGCCTGCGGCATTACCTCTTGGCACCATTTCTGCAGACGAAGTAACTAACGGTTTTATCTCTGCATGGATATCCAATTATGGTGTTCCCAATGAGGTCATCACGGACAGAGGCACTTGCTTCTCATCTGATCGTTTCAAAACCACCTTGCGGTACATGGGATGCATCTTACGCCAGAGGACTGCCTACCATCCCCAAGCTAATGGTATGGTAGAGAGAATGCATAGGGAACTCAAAGCTGCTTTAGCATCCTCGTCCATTAATGGCAACTGGGTCGATGCACTACCTTTAGTTCTGCTTGCCATGCGTTCCCGTACTCGTGAATCCATTAAAACGTCTGCGTCACAACTCTTGTATGGCATGGATCTACGCCTGCCTAGTCAGCTCCCACGTCTACTACCGGCACAAGATGACCCACAAGACGAAGCTACCCGCCTTCGACTTCATTTCGGTAACATGTCTGAACAGCAGCCGAGACATACGCCTCGTCCAGTCTTCGTTCACCCACAGCTCCACAGCTGCAAGAGAGTACTCGTTCGCAACGACAATGCTGTTGCACCACTACAACCAAAGTATCGCGGTCCTTACCCGATTTTGCTCAGACAACCAAAATACTTCATTATTATGCAAGGCGCTACACCGACATCAGTAAGCATAGACAGGTTGAAACCGTTTATCGAACCGCCTGATCCTGAGAGCGTTCAACCTTCTACACACGTCTCAGGCTCCGTCTGCCCACAATCTCAATAGCCTGCTTTGTATAACGCGTAATTGATATTTTTTAACATTAACATTACGTATCAAAATTTTTTTAACCTTACGTTATTTTTCGCATTTGTCTCACGTGGCATAACCAGCTGTTCTTAGCTAACAATTGTGTAGCATTTTTGAACAGTTCTTTGGTATTATGCCATCTCTGAGGCAATGTTCGTGTACATATTTTTATGCAGTTACCTTTGATTTTAATGTATATATTTTTACATTATAATGTATTTCTCACACATGACATCACACTGCCTATTTTGGTATGACCAGCTACTTGGAGCTAACGCTTTCGTGTAGCAACACTAAGTAGTTATCAGCTTCATATCATGGTACAGGCCACTTTCAATGCATATCTCAACTTCATCAATTGCACAAAGACCACTCTACAAATATCATGACCACAACGTCGAGCACTCACTCTAGCTCCTTTGGTCGTATACAAACGCATTGACGACGATCCAACCTGCCTAGGTTTTAACTTAAACCTGGCAAATTCAGAGGCGATTTACCTCGAAATCTTCACGCTGCGGCTCCCAAATCTTACACTGCTCTATTTTGCCTCACGCGGTATGACCGACCACTAGAGCTAACAATTTGTGTAGCAATTCCTAGTGGTTACCTGGCATCATATCATTGTTGAAGCAACCAACAAGCATATTTAAGCCCAGCATTTATGGTACATCATATTTTTGCTTAACTCTGTTCGAACTCTGTCATACATTTCTTATCTAGCCTCGCAGAGAGGAATTTTTTTCCTTTTTTTCAGAGAGGAAAGTGTTGTAACGACACAAATTAATTGCCGACATATTGCGTAAATTAAATTCAATTTTATTTACGTTGCACCAATGAGAAAAAAGCGAAACTTGCCGTTAACCAATAGTGTGCAAGTAGACATATATTACTATGGCATGGTATTTAAGCACGGCAATTTACCATGCAAGTCAGTTGTCGCATTTGCCTTCTGCTTTGCGTTACGTGTGCGTGCTGTCGGCTGTCAATACCTACGCTGGTTATTGGATTTGTTTCACCAACAATTGGCAACATCCGTGACTCATCTTGTTGCGGTACAACCAGCGAGACGAGCCAATTAATGCAGAACTTCAACGAAGTTTTCCACATCGAGATTACAACGCAACAACAGAAGGAACCACAGCCAGAGTCAACCCAAGGCTCTAGGACATCTTCACACTCGGCATTTGCCGGAGAACGCACGACCAGGCCCTGTTAAGGGCCCCCTATCATAACAATATCTATATCCAGAGCACCTTAACCGAGTTTGTAACGTCGTACGGCATTTACTTGAAGCCGGGGCGTTTACAGATCGTTTGTTTACACGCACTGAACATGTTCCGACAATCGCCAAAAGAAGACTAATTTATTTAAAATATTACCGCTTCATGTAAACTTGGATAATAAAAGTCAGCAAATTAGTTTTCAGATAAAAATTTGGAAAGTTTAATATTTATGCTACTTGAAATTACAATAAATTTCTTGAACATAAGTAAGGGCCTGCTACGATGCGAAATACAATTTGGCAAATACTTAATCGAATTCAATTTCCCTGCTTTTCTTGTACTCATTTTCATTCAAAAAACATTTCAAGACAAACTTATTTGTCATTATTTGAAAGGCATTATTGTGTGTGTACATAGCTATTCAGAAAATAGAACGTAATTTTATAAAAGATTTCATCCGTGACTCCTTATGAATATCTTTATAATGATTGGTTTTCATGAATACTAATTTTGATTTAATCTTTGCTATTTGACTACAAACCTTTTAGGATAGTAATAATGAATAATCAATAAAATTGGATTGAAGCTAAACCTTAATAAATTTGAAATGGGTCTTAATATTTCGATATGCAAGCCATATTTAAATGCTGTTGTAACACGCGGCTCCGCATTACAACCCAACGATGTTCAATTTTAACAAATACAGTGCTCTTTAAGGTCAAATAATCTAACTCTGATTTTACACAATATTTCTCTTAACTGTGATTTTAGAAACAGTCTCTGTTAGTTTCAAGCAGTTTTAATTGAAATTTTTTGAACTGCAATTTTAATTGTAATTAATATGGTTTTGTTTAATAAATATACACACCGGCGCGCAATACGCAGTGAGAATGCGGTGGATTATAGTGCATATGTGGATCGATAGTTTTTCTTTGCATTCAGATATGATTTCACGCATCGGGACATCAGATGTTCCTCAATCACATTCACAAATTCTAAAGTTCAATGGATTATTATAATTAAATAATCTAAAAACCTAGCAAACAGTGGAATAATTATTTGTGATGTTTTTAAAGACTGTTTTTACACGATTTTTATCCATCAATTATCAGTGACAATATTTACCAGTGATTTTATTTATATCATCATATATTTTCAATCATTTACATGTATTCATCACGATTCAGACGTTGGTTTAACTGTGAATTAATAATTACTCGTGTTGACAATATTTCGTTTTGTTGCCGTCTAGAGCACGGTCCGTTTTGTTTAACTTTGAATTGATAACTACTTGTGCTGACAATATATTGTTTTGTTGCCGTCTAGAGCACGGTCAATTTGGACTAACAATGATATTAGTTTTTTTCTTTCCAACATTGTGTATAATATACGTATGATGATTCGACTTAGCCCTCTCACATCGCCCATCGGTAAAAGATCGGGGTCTAATCACAAGTATGGAATTCAACAGCACCTACCAGGTATTTGAGCAATGGTATAGCATCACCAATTAGGTAGCTACCGCGCAAACCTCATACATTAGCGACAAACCCCCCTTCACTACCATTTATTGTAGTAATTTATTTTAAACATAGACTTAGGCTTTTAAGTTTATAACTTTCGTTTTTTACTATTATTCGCGGTGTGAAGGAAGTTAAATCCTCCGCTTAATGTAAAATAGCATTGACTGATAAATTCAAACCACTATGGCTGATTGTAACGAATTTTTTTAAAAGAATTTTTTCTTTTTATTTTCCAGAACATTCTTTGTTTAAATGCTTGATTTTGAATTGTGCGCCATTTTCAGTTTTTTGAGTATCTCGCTCCTTGACTGGTATTGTAATTTTGGTCTGCTGCATTTTAACATTTTCTCTAGTAAACGATACATCATCATCAAATATATTACTCCATCAATTGCCTTTTGTTCTAATATAATACAATAGTGAAGGAGGAGCCTTGGAACAGATATATTTGATTTCATCTGTTGTTCCGATCTATATATAAGTAGAAAATCATGAGTTTGTTCTTGAAAAATTAATCTGACTCAATTTTCCTTCGGAATAGTGCTACCTGTTTGCGTAACCTGCACGAAAAATATTAGCTGAAGACAAGATGACGGACGAGTTATTTAATCTGAGCTTCAGTTTGAATCTTTGTGGTGATTCAGATTTTTAAATATTGTTTGTTGGTATCATGTACCGACTCGGAAACCATAGTGTTAGTATCCGGTATTCATCGATTTCAAAAAGGTATCTGTTACTAACACAATAGCCATAGTGTTAGTATCCTTTACAGACTCGGTATATATATTATATAGTGTGAGTTAGCATTGAAGTCGCATTGTCGTTGACTTTAGTTTATGTTAGCTTCACTATTACAGGTTTACACATTCGTCTAGGAGATTGTACCGTCCTATTATTCCACATTCTTCTACCGAATATATAGTGGTTAAAGGGCGTAATACCGGCTCCTACTGATGAGTCGCCAGTAAGCACGAAACGAATGTGCATGAGATTATACTTTCCGTTCATGCTGCCTTTGGTTTATCCTTCTGGTCACAACTGAACTAATTTGCTACTAGGTTCGCAAAACCTAATACATACTTGCATATATATTAGTTCTTCGCAACAAACAGTATTTAACTTTAATATATTGAATTGAAAGATGTCATGCTTACCGCGAAATGTGATAACTGATATCGATGAAGGCCAGAGTGTATGGTTTAACTGGAGTAACAGGTGTTCGGAAATTGTATGTAATTCTCAATTTGGGTGAACTTTAGCATAAATTTATATCCATCAGGTTGGTATCATGTACCGACTCGGAAACCATAGTGTTAGTATCCGGTACTCATCGATTTCAAAAAGGTATCTGTTACTAACACAATAGCCATAGTGTTAGTATCCTTTACAGACTCGGTATATATATTATATAGTGTGAGTTAGCATTGAAGTCGCATTGTCGTTGACTTTGGTTTATGTTAGCTTCACTATTACAGGTTTACACATTCGTCTAGGAGATTGTACCGTCCTATTATTCCACATTCTTCTACCAAATATATAGTGGTTAAAGGGTGTAATACCGGCTCCTACTGATGAGTCGCCAGTAAGCACGAAACGAATGTGCATGAGATTATACTTTCCGTTCATGCTGCCTTTGGTTTATCCTTCTGGTCACAACTGAACTAATTTGTTACTAGGCCAGGATATGTTCGTAAGCTCATAAGTGGCAAGTGGTTATTATGCGAAACATCTAGAAATAAACAACGACCATATGCGCCGTTGGAGTTACGGGCTGAGATTATCCAAGTGTTACATGACATGGGTCATCCATCCATTAAAGCCACCATTCGATTAATCAACGACAGAAACGTATGGCTGCACATGTCTAAAGATATACGGGTATGGGTAAGAGCCTGTGCCAAGTGTCAAACGTGTAAGGTGTGGAGACATACCAGAACCGAGATAAAGAATATTGGGATACCAATTGGATGGTTCAGACACGTACACATAGACATTGTCGAAATGCCTGAAGTTAATGGGAACAAATATTTGCTGACCATGGTAGATAGATTTAGTCGTCAATTTGAAGTGGCGATTTTAAAAGACATGACAGCGCAAGAAGTCTTGTTCGCGTTTCTTCATAATTGGATATCGCATTATGGTGTTCCGGAATAGGTCACTAGTGATCGCGGTAGTCAATTTATGTCCGAGCTTTTTTTAAGATCCCTCAACATCATGGGAACCACTTTACTACATGTTAGCGCGTATAACCCACGGGCGAATGGGATGGTAGAAAGGCTACATTGTGAACGAAAAGCTGCATTAAGGTGTACTGGTGGAACAAGCTGGATACACGATCTTCCTATAGTACTACTCGCCATGCGCAACAGATATAGGGCACAATTAGGTACTTCCATAGCAGTACTGGTTTATGGAGAACCATTAAGGTTGCCTGGAGATCTTCTAATAGAAACTCCAAGTAGTCTTGATTGGGCTTCTAGTTATGTAGATTGGTTCGTAGGAGCACTTAGAGATAAGATGTGTCGTTTTGCTCCGACCAAGACTAGAAAATCTAAAACCAAATGTTATGTGTTTTTTGATCTAAGATCGGCTTCGCATGTGTAGGTAACTAATTAAAATAAGAAGAACTGCCTAACACCATTTTATAAAGGACCATACAAGGTCGTTGCATTCCCCAGTTTATCTGGATAGACGGTATGACTGAATTAACAGATGCGTTGAATGACCGTTCCATGGGCGAATCTGATGTGTGCAATCCCACCATAAACGCACATAATGAAATGCAGAACTCTGAAGACGTGTTGTCTAATATTGCAAAATCTTATTCTACTGAATCACAGCATGAAAACTACTTGTCGATACCAAATGATTTGGAAGAACCAGTGACTGTTGTACCGGGCAAGATGACGACGTCAGAGGCGCCAGTATGCACAACTCGTTCTGGAAGTGTGCCTCGTCAGCCGAAGAACTATGATTACGTCTATTATTAGCCGTCGTTTTTTGAGAAGGTGGTGTATGTGGAGGAAGTTAAATTCTCCGCTTTATGTAAAATAACATTGACTGATAAAATTTAAACCACTATGGCTGATTGTAATGGCAAATTCTGACCAATACATGATGAGTTCCCAATAAGGACGAAACCGGTCTACTGGATGAATTGCCTTTTCTACACTATACAATTCTTAGTTTATACTGACATATGTAAGTAATTAATGGGTCAGGTGTTTATATCAAGACCGCAACCTTGATTATAATAATTGCTATCACCACCCGCGCAACCAATGTTCGTTTAATTATATAAATGTTCATTTCAATACCATTTCCCCATGTAATGTGGTGTCTGTTCAGTAATGACAGATTGGGCATGGTTAGTTGGAACTTTGGGTCTAAATGGATGCCATATGAGCTCCACCTAAAGGAAAAATTGACTAACCAAGTTACATTAGCTAGTATATAACTGAAAATTGTGTGTAGTGTAGTGTGCGGCAGGATAGCTCAGTGGTTAGAGCACCAGATTCCGAAGCAGACGTGCCCAGGTTCGTATCCTGTCCGCGGCAAATTCTGGCCAGTACTTGATGAGTTCCCAATAAGGACGAAACCGGTCTACTGGATGAATTGCCTTTTCTACACTATACAATTCTTAGTTTATACTGACATATGTAAGTAATTAATGGGTCAGGTGTTTATATCAAGACCGCAACCTTGATTATAATAATTGTTATCACCACCCGCGCAACCAATGTTCGTTTAATTATATAAATGTTCATTTCAATACCATTTCCCCATGTAATGTGGTGTCTGTTCAGTAATGACAGATTGGGCATGGTTAGTTGGAACTTTGGGTCTAAATGGATGCCATATGAGCTCCACCTAAAGGAAAAATTGACTAACCAAGTTACATTAGTTAGTATATAACTGAAAATTGTGTGTAGTGTAGTGTGCGGCAGGATAGCTCAGTGGTTAGAGCACCAGATTCCGAAGCAGACGTGCCCAGGTTCGTATCCTGTCCGCGGCAAATTCTGGCCAGTACTTGATGAGTTCCCAATAAGGACGAAACCGGTCTACTGGATGAATTGCCTTTTCTACACTATACAATTCTTAGTTTATACTGACATATGTAAGTAATTAATGGGTCAGGTGTTTAAATCAAGACCGCAACCTTGATTATAATAAACATATTATTGGTTTTAGGCATATAGTTGATTCAGCTAATAAGTTACCATTAAATTCAATACCCATTTTATCAAGAGATTGGATTTTATGTTAATTGGCAGGCTATACTGTTACTATTTGGACAAATTTCTTTATCTGACCATCGGGCCTGAATATAAAATCATATAATTTATTTCTACACAATCACGATCATGGAGCTATTGTGTTTCAATTAATCAAGTGACGAGAGCCACGAAAATATTATTGCAAATATCGATCGAGAACAGCATATATGGCGCTTCTGAAGAACAAGAATTTTATAATATTTGTTATTTTCACTTTAAATAAATTTGCCCAATATCTAAAATCATGTTTTTTAACCTTTGAAGTGTAAATTATGTAATATTCAAGATTTAATTATATTCTGGTGACTATATTTCCATGTTGTAGACAAAAGAATATGATCATATGTAATATAATTCTTTACGATTGTTCAATATTTAATAGCGATCTAATTTAATGTATTACCTAACGGCTAATTTCATATATCATGAGCAATATTTGAAGAAGTGCAATGTCAATATTTAGTGTATATATTTTTAAATAGATTGATGAACCACTAAGTTACTTGATTGCTGTTCACAATTATGTATCGTACTCCCAGTAGATGTGTCAAAAACTCCTGCGTGACTAATCAACTATTTAAACAAAAATAGTATTTCAGTTTAAACTGAATAATTAATATAATAATCCCATTTAAATTTTTTTGCGAAATATACACTAATAATATCAGTACAATGACACATCATGCAGAGTTTTATTAATGATTACAAATGAAGAGGTTCCAAGCCGCAATTATGACATCATATATTCCAATTGAAACGCAACGCTCCATTTTACTTTGCCTAGTAAGAATAAATAATGAGTCACACAAACTGACCTTACTAAACTTCACTC
This sequence comes from Eudiplozoon nipponicum, assembly GCA_029291075.1. Classification (NCBI taxonomy): domain Eukaryota; kingdom Metazoa; phylum Platyhelminthes; class Monogenea; order Mazocraeidea; family Diplozoidae; genus Eudiplozoon; species Eudiplozoon nipponicum. Next base: position 60,623 of record JAQBSW010001052.1, on the reverse strand, counting down.
ACCAGCTTGCATTACCTATATACACATGATGCATTTCTATGCAAATACGCGTTAATTTGCTCTGGTTTTGTTTAATTTCATCATATTCTCTTTTTAAGAGGAGATTTATTAATTGTATTTCACACACACACACACTTAATCTTGTTCTATATTTAGCTGGTTTCACTGTGCCATATCCTGATCATTTAATATATTATTTTGGTCTTCTATTTGTCAGTAATCGCGTCTCTTATTGTTGCCACGCTTTTTATCTGCAAGAATTATTTGACTCTTATCATAGAATGAGTTATATCCAGCATTTCATTATAATATATTTGTTGCCGTCAAATCGCACAAAAAATCAATTTTACAAGTCTCCCACCAAATGCCACCGTCCCTGACAAATTATAGAAAACATAGTAAGACTGCACAGTCTAATTCCACGTTTTCTAACTACAGAGAACGATCCAAAAGCTTAATCGTCTCGATTTTTTAAAATTCACTAATAAAAAATCCCAGCAGCACAAAATTTTTCATGTTCAATCTTTGTTTATCCGCAGTTATAAAGCCGCAGAAAGTAGTTGTCCGCATACTAAATCGCAACGATTTCTGTCAAATTCTTATGGCACCGTAGTTTTCCGCAAATTATTCAGCTCTCCCCTAAAATTAATGATTATATTAAGATCATTTCCTCGCCTATGATTTAAAGAGATTTGAATAAGATTTTGAGCCTTCTTTATAATAAACTTATGTTCATTCCTTAACTTAAAAATCAACTACATAATTTATGCATTTCCGAAAATAATTTGAAATGTCTAAACAGAATAGCGGCAACTTCTTTGCCAACAAATGGGAAGAAATGGTTTTGACATGGCAAAAATGCTTTAGAAAATATAATTATGTATATAAACTTAAATTTATGACACTATTTATATTTTGTACATATAAAAATTGTAGAACCTTGAATTTCAGAAATTAGGCCTTTTATAAATTACGAAAATTTCAGACAATAGGAGAAAGTAAGAAAGGTTTTGTCAGGCAATTTTCGTTATTCACTCCGTGGTGCATTTATTTATCATCAGTATAGCAGCAGTAGAATTTCTCTTAATTGATTATATCGCCTTAATCAGTTTACTTTGAAGTACTACTTCATACACTGCCAAGTAAACTGCTTGAACAGAGAAGCAACTTTATTATCTCAACAAGTGCATTTGACATCTTTCGCCTTTATAGTAAATATAACATCGTTACAGACGCTTTCTCAAACAAGAAGTCTCGTCACAATCTTCCTCAATTTCTGACGATAAAAAAATTTAATATCGACAAACTAAATTTACTGCAACGTTTCTACGAGCAGAACAATCCGGCAAGATTCAAAAACAAAGATTACTAAATTGTCGCAAAATTAGTTTCGTTAGCAGGCTCCGGCTTTGTTCATCCACAGACCAACTCAGAGGCAGGTAGCCTTACATGAATTAGAGGAACCACTTCATAATTTAATATGCAATCCCCAGAACTAAATCCATTTGCGTAAGATGGTAGATCCTCGGATAATCATATATCAGGCTTCGTTATAGACAATGATGCATTAGTAAATATAATGTTAAAAATAAATACTGGAAAACCAAATTTTTATCTTGGTATATCGATTGGTAATCGAATTAAACTAACTTTAGCCTTCATGAATGCGTTCTGCGTATTCAAAAAGAATTTTGAATAATGGAATAATGCTAATCTATATTTTAACGGCCATGGTTCTTAAGATAATCTAACAATTACTACATGATCATTGGGAATCTATTTTGCTAGATGAATTTGATTCAAAGCAGCATGGTTATACGTTAAATCGATCGACAATTAATAACATTCTTCTAATGTGGAAGTATGTAATTACGCTGGAAGAGAAAATGTTCGATGCATTTCTTGACTCAAACACTTTTGACTCTATATCCTTTAATGCTTTTGTGAAGGCGTTTAGCTCATTGATTATTTATCCGAATACCTTAAATTTAATTAGGTATTTTTTATAAATTTGAATCAGGTGTATTCAAGTCAATAATTTTTTTATACAGATCATAATGTTATAAATGGAGTTTCACAAGGATGAAGATTGGGTCAAATTTTTATATAAAATTATATTTTTGAATTTGAAAATTAAGGTACGTAATGGGCGAATTTGCAAATTTGCTGATGATCTAAAAATCATTTTTTTAAATAGGTCCATAAATATTGTTTTCTCTAAAAATAGCAGAACAATAGACACTTATGATCTGAGTGAGTATTTAATAACATTAAAGATAATAATAAATAGTAAAAAAAGCCTTGAAATTCGGTAATAGGATAGCAGTTAAATATGTTTATTTTTATGATGCTGTTATTGATTTTGTCTTCGAAGTCAAATTTCAAACAGGTTGTAGGAGGTATTTTGCGGGATAGCGGTTTATTTACTGATGCTATGATATTCCTACATATGCCTGGTAGCTGACGTCAGAAGAAACCGGGTTCGTATGTCGGACTTCTAATCAGTCTCATTATCTAGCTGGCGTCAGACCCTTTTCCAGCGTCGTGTTGTGAGAAGGCTAAGTCGAAGTATCATATGTGTATTATGAACAATGTTGCAAATTAAATTAAACTTCAAAGTGTTGTTTTTAAACAAAAAACTATTAATTACAAATAAAATTGCAGCTCAAGAAATCTCAATTAAAACTGCTTGAAACTAACAGAGATTGTTTCTAAAATCACAGTTAGGAGAAAGATTGTCTAAAACCAGAATTAGTATATGTGACCCTAAGGTGAACCGGATCTGACGAAATTGAGACTCGTTGGGTTGTAACGCGGAGCCGCGCGTTACAAGATAACAAGGATTTCAAGATAACCATTAAGTGTACAACTTCTCTTGAGAGCCACATTGAAAGAAATCATGGCTGTACTAAGAGAAGGAGAGAGCTAATAAAGAGAATCATATTATCGAATGATATACAATTTCAGATGTATAGTATTTTGATTAGGATGATCCTGTAATATGTCGGCGCTAATTGCAACGCAATGAAAACGCTTCGTCAAACAAGATAAAAGCTGCACAAAGAATTTTTTATGCATATTGGTCCAGTGTCCTATACTACATATGCTAACATACTACAATTCCTATCACTGCAAAATGTATGGTGTAAATATTTGTGCTATTGTATAAAGTATAACATTTGAATCACTGAATGGGCGTCTATATGACTCCAATAAATTTCATTCATAGAGTAGAACTATGCCTGGTTAATCGGCGAACTCTCCTATTTTGGTAAGAAATATTGCGGAAAAACATTTTCTTTTTCAAATATTTATAAAATTTACACTGATATTGTCAAAAGGGCTTAGCGAAATGCAAACATCTAAGAACTTTTTTTAAATTGTTATGAATTGAACTAGGAAATATATGTGATACTGTTGATCAATTGAGTTTGGATTATGACAACATTTTTTTGATTAAACAATGGACCAGGAAAACTGTGATCTGCAATACAATTTGTTTAATTTTTTCAATTATCTATATTAGTAAATTTTAAAAACGATGAATTATATCATTATATTAGCTAACGTTATATATACACATTAACTAGTATGTTCTTAATCATTAATGCATTATACTACATCTAATTTTACCTTGATCGTTTCAAACTCGGGCCAGATCATTACGTCGAATGCTCTATTATTATCTATATCATTACTTAATGTTAAAAACTATTCATTAAAAATACCATATGTTATATATTAATAAACTGTGTCGCGATTTGATTTAACGTACGCATTGACAATACTTCAGGATGTTCGTGTGTTAATAACGCGTATGGCACATATATCGCTATTTATCTATTTATGTAAGATAATTAAGCTTGGCCTTATTTCTTAATAAAAAAGTAATAAATTTATTGCCAAATTTGGGCATCTGGCCCAATAATTTAAATTTAAAGGTACAATTAAATAGTAAATTTGAATGAAACAAATAAAATATTTAACGATAAGGTTAACGGAAGTTGTGAAAGAGAAGTTCTTTCATCATTTACGTGTTAGTTCATTCTGAAGAGAACTAGACCCCAATTGTCTAGGCCGTAATCGAATAAATTAAGGCTTGTGAAGAGTCAGAATATCAATGTGGTATCCAGAATTTGTTGCTATCAGATGAAAGAATTTAAGGTTTTGTTAAAAGTCTACGAAGAACAAGCTTCAGACATCAATCGTCGGATTACTTCGTCGTAATTTTTGAGTTTCTGAAAAGTAAGATTGACTACGATATTGTCCAATAGATTAAAGCTAGTGAAGTTTCACAATATCAGTGCTATGTGCAGGATTTAATGCTTTCAGTTGAACGAAATTAAAACTGTTGGAAGGGGAAGATGAAATTACTTCAGACATTGACTGTCAGATTTTGTCGTCAAACTTTTTGCGTTTCTGATTGTTTACTGAAGTAAAATGAGGAGATATAGTAGAGCACATTATGACAGAGTAATTAATAATTGTAAGCAGTGAGCATAAATAGTACATAGTTAGTATTTGAATACAAATATGTGACGTTATGATTCTGAGGCGAGTTGTATAATTTGGAGGCTAGGTAGGAAGAAACTTAATGTTTCGAAACATGATGATAGCCTTGAGATAAAGAATCATAAAAAGAGTACTACTCAGAATTCGTCCATAAGAACTTTTTAAAGAAGTGTCTGTGAACCGCCTTCTTCAATTCGTCCTAGAGTAGGTGTTTTGTTTCCGTATATACTGCGATAAATAGACTTTGTTAAATATGTTGGGAGTATGGTTGGATTGAAATAATGAATTGCGATTGCGCGCAGAGTATGTGTAAATTTGGTGAACAAAATTTGACAGTGAGAGGTAAGATGGGAATAGAACAGATCGGTGGTGAGTTTAATCAAACAAGTTTAATCGGGATTTAGAATATAGAATATAGAATATCTTTATTTGGATTCAAACCACACATATTCCATCAAATAATAAAATTGGAAATTGTACAATATATATTAAAATAATTATCACATCACAATAATTGTGCAATTAATCTCATGTAGATAGGTATATCTCACTAGTTGTACAATACAATATATCAATATCAGAAAGTTCGACTGAAAAGAATAATATATACATCATCAAATTAGGAACAATTAAGGTATAATTCGAGTGTAACATTATGCAAAAATTGAGAACCATGACTAGCAATTGATTGTATGTAATGTTAACTAATTTGAAGATATAGTGCATAACATTTCAATTATAATAATACAAAACTTGGAAATAAAAATCTCAATAAAATCTGTTTCCGATAACAATTATCCTTGTCTTTTATTCAACCATGAGAAAGTATTATCATAATCAAAAAAATAAAAGATATCAGCAGGATTGCAGACTTTTTCAAGTTCAGTAGATAAAGTTTTAATAGACATCTTAGATGGAGGCATTTCTCTAAGCCCCTTCGGCAATTGGTTATAAATTTTGTAGATTTTCGAGAAAGAGAATAACTTGCTCGCTACATTCCCCACAAAAGGAGGAGATATTGCCATATGTCCAGATCTAGTTCCAATTTCATGACTCTTTCTTATCGGAGTCATATAGGCACCAGTCCACTGGTTCAGATGGAAAACTTTTATACAATAACACATCCTCCGAAACCACAGAGATTGCAATGACGCAAACTGTAATCTAGAGGCGTATATAGTGCAAGAAATAGGACTAATATGTTTCACAACTTTTCTTTGTACAGCTTCTATCTTATTAGACAAACCCTTTTTTAATGGATTCCAGGTAGCGACAGCATATTCTAGTACCGGTCTAATCCATATTATATACATTTGAAGTTTTATATCATTTGATAAAATATTTCGATTTATTAGTGCCCATCTTTTCTTGGCACTGCCTACTATACTTTCAATATGTCTCTCAGCAGAAGCTGTACATTGAATAGTTATGCCTAAATCCTTAATTTCTTGCATAAGTTTAATCTCAAACACATCATTAATAACAGCATCATGAAAATAAACATAATGAAAGTTTGTTCTGTTCCCTATTTTTAAAGCTTTCGTCTTTTTATTGTTTATTCTCAGCCCTAGTGTAAACAAATATTTACTCAAATCATACAAATCTAAAGTCACATTATTATTGGAGAATTCGACATTCTTTGGATCAATTGGGAAGATTATTTTTAAATCATCAGCGAATTTGCAAACTCGACCGTTAAGGATCTTAGTTTCTAAATGTGCAAATACGATTTTAAATGAAATTGGCCCCAAACTTTATCCCTGTGGAATTCCACTTGTTACTCATTTCGATTTTGATATCAAATCGTTTACTTGAATACTCACTCTTCGATTATATAAATAGTATTTAAGTAATCTAAAAATATTAGGACCAATATTCAATAAATTAATCGCATTCAAAATAGCATCAAAAGATATAGAGTCAAAAGCTTTTGAGATATCTATATATACAATTAATGCATCTAACTTTTTCTCATCTAATGTAATTACATGTTTCCACATAGAGAGCATATTAGTAGTCGTCGATCTACCTTTCGTAAAGTCATGTTGACATATGTATTAGAATCAGCCGGTAACATACGTTCTAAATGATCTAGTATCAATCGTTCTATTGTCTTCAAAAATGAAAGGATAAAAGAGATTAGTCTATAATCACTGATGCACGTTGGATTGCTTACTTTTGGCATTGGTTTAGCTACTATCGTTAGTATATCGATTGGTAATTTCCCATTCTTCAAAATTCTATTTATAATGTTGCAGAGCGCATTCGTAAAAGTTAAGGGTAATTGAAGCAGATTATCAATCGAAATACCAAGGTGATCTTTTTGTTTTTTTGATTTGATTTTTAACATCAATTTTATCAATTCATCACTGTCAATAATATAAGACTAATCCTGCTGAGATGGGAATGCAACAAAGATAGTAGCCGAGTGATTAGTGTTGAGAAATATTTGGGCGATAATGGATTACTGAATATTATTACCATGATATCTGCATCTTTGAACATGTTCAACAGGTTGTCCTCAATCTGCACCTGTGCGAGTTTTAGTTGAATAATATAGGACCAACTACTGAACGCTGGGGTACACCATATCGGATAAAGGCTGGCCTTTAGTGGCTATTTCTGAAATTTACAGGCGTGTAACGCTTTCAAAAGTAGAACTGATAAGTTTAAGTTCACTTCCGTAAATACCATTGCACATTAAGACGTATTATATTGCCTAGAAATTTATTGAATAGAAAGCCTTATAGATATCTAGAAAAAGGTGAGTGCATTCATCACCTTTGGAAATATAAGAGTAACAGTTGGCAAGGACGCAGGCAGAGTAGGTGGAAGAAAAGCGCCCATTTATAAAACCACGTTGACAATTAAGGAGGCAAAAAATATCTCAAGACTTAATGAAAGGGTATATAAATTTGTATAGATCCTGTCGAAGATTTTAGTGAAAGCAGGAACAATAGATCTTTGAATAAAGTGATCGACTATATGCTAATTTTGGATAGGAGAAATCATCGAGTTGAGCCACTCCGTAGGAAGATGGATATTTTGAAGACATCTGTTGATAATGTCGGCAATCAGAGTAAAGTGATTCCAATCCAGAAGAGCACGCATACCGACCAAGACACCGTATTGATCAAATTGATGTTTAGACTAAATATCTTTGATTGCTTGAATGACAATGACCAGCGAAATTTTGAACCAAAGCAGATTCTCAGTTTCACTGTTTTCGAGCATCTCAGTGGCTTGAGTGGAAATGGAATAAGAATCTACAAGGTAATTTAAATTGTTGTCGACAAAGTTGGAGTAGTGATGTTGAATTTATGCAACAGTTGGTCTTTTATGATAGCGAAATGTTACGTGAGTTGGGAGCTGTCCGAATGTGTATTTCAATACCAAGCGCATGTATTGAGATTAATTATCTAATAAGCTCATAGATAATTCGAAGTGTAATGGCGTGAGAAAGTGACAAGTTACGTAACCTGGAATTATATGCAAGGTTGTTGCGCGCTTTAATCAAGGTGCTCAACTGGTTCGCCGGATGTTTTTATTTAAAACAGTCGGCAGAAGCAAAGAGAGAGGATAAGGCACAATCGAGTTGGTCGTTTCATCGGGTATAAAAGTTCACAAAATGATTCAGTAAGTTTTCCAAAAAAACCAATGCAGCGGGTGATTTTCTGGTGCTAAATTGTGCCAGTTAAGGTCTCCCACAACGATATACTTATCGAAAGGTTGAAAAACAGAGTGGACATAAGTTTGGCCACGCTAATGTCGTCAATTATTGAGAGATTCAGAGGCCTATAGGCTACTCAAGCAGATAAGCTTTGTTAAGGAATCATTATCCGAATTGAAAAGAAATCAAGTATTACCGTGCTAGATGTATTCAACTGATTAAGCACGAGAGAGGATCGGACTTAGGCAGGCAGGTTTTGGACCGGTGGTGTAGACTGGAATAAGGGGTCCACTATTGAGAGATATTAGGCGGCGGAGACGGCAACGACGACAGAGTATAGCTTGGTTTTTTGTGTGAATTTTGGGGCTCGCCCTATGTTCTATTGATTAGAAGGAGAATAAACAGTAAAAAGACGAGAGCATTAAAAATAGGTAATATAACAGAATTTAATTATGTTTATTTTCGTGACGCTGTGATTATTGATGTTTTGAGATAAAACATGAGCAATAAATTAAGGATTGAGACATAACTATTCAATGTACAGCTTCTGTTGAGAGACACACGGAAAGGACAGTATACAGTGCTAAAAACAGATGGGCACTAATAAAAAGAAATATCTTATCTAACGATATTAAATTACAAATTTATATAATGTGGATTAGACCGATACTGAAATATGATGAAGGGAAAAGTTATCATCAACTTCATGATAGTTAAATCTGGTGAAAAATATAAAAAATAAATTCCATTTAACTAGACAAGATCAATTGGAGTTCAGTCCATGAAGTGTCGGAACATCAAAGCCGGGTAGGTTGGGTCCGGACAGATGAGTTAAAGTATGAGATCGAAAATGATGGCAGACCGGTAGCAAACGTCGACCGATGGAGTCCTTTGTCGTGGAGATTGAATTGATGGAGCGTAGTATAGACCAGGATGGAGTCGACTATATTAAAGCAAGTCAGTCATGCGGGGATCAGTGGCATCCGTTGAAAGAGGTATGATCGATGGAGGTATGAGTCAATGCCCGATGCAAACCATTGGTGGATTGGCAGGGCTTTCGAGATTCAGGTCTTCCGCTGAAACAAGAATGAAAAGGATTGGATGTGCATAACTTAGTAAAGTATTCACTATACGGATATGATAGAGTGAAAAATGAGCTGAGAAGTGGTATCAGGGAGTCAAGAATGAAAGATTTAAAACCAGAGGGGCAAAGTGGAAAATTAGAGGATTGCCTGAGGGATTTCGCCCTCCGAAGTCAGTAAAGAGAATAGCCCGGGCTGAAGGAAATGTTATGGATTGAGAAGGAACCAGTTTCTTTTCCAGTTGGTCTTTTCACAAAGAAGTTTTTTTGAAGAAGTACTTATTGACCATCTTTTTAAATTCGTGCTGGGGTAGGAGCTTTATGTCCGTGGGAAGAGCGTTGAAGACACTAGTGGCTTTGGTGAAAAGATAGATTTGATAAATATGGTGGGGATATGGTTAGATTGGATAGAACAGTTGCTAGAAAGTGTGGCGTTTGACTTGGGTGAGCAAAGTTGGAGAGTGGTAAGCAAGTTGTGATCTTATGGATAAAAGAAATGAATTATCAGGTCTGTGAATTTCGATGATGAATCTATAATTATTTATATAATCAATTATTGTACAAATGCGATTAATTAAAAAGACCGTTTTTTCTTTATCATAATAATTGTATCAAAATTGATATAACGTATGCAGTGATATTACTGCTGAATTTTCTGATGTTGATATATCGTATATCATAACTAGAGAGATTTACTTATCTATATGAGACTAATTGGACATATTTATGTGATGTGATATCTTTTTTATATTGTACATTTTCCAATATTATTATCTATTTGATGGAACATGTGTGGTTTGAATCCAAATAAAGATATTTTATTCTATTCTATTCTATTCTATTCTATTACTTCATGCAGGGTAGGCGGCTCTGGTTTCGGAATGAGTGAAGGTGACTGCCGGGTAGCTTCGTGTTTGTTCATTTGTTCACTATTACAATGTGCTATCACTCTTTAATTTGACTTTGCTTATCGATATTTACAATGATCTAGATTTTAGCACTTCAAGTTCATTGTTGGACAGTCTCTTGTTAGAGGCAAGTACAAAAGTAAGACGTTTACCAGTAGACATATATTTCAGGTGATGAAAATTGTCTCCTAATTGTTTGATCAAATTTGAGGCCAGACCATTTTTAAAGTAGAGAATAGGGGACCAGAGAAAAGGTTGAGTTTGCTGGAATTATGCAAATAAACCTACTTTGTAACTTCATTAAGAAAACCATTGGCCTGATGCAACAGGTATGGCTGCAAGGTGGAAAAAGTGAGATATCCAAACAAGGCTCCTAGCAAACCCATGATATTTGTCATTTGTTACTGGAGATCAGCAAGTTTGGATATTAATTTTTGAGTTATGAAAGGGATAGTAGAAGCTGACGGCAAAATCTGGTTTATGATAAAGTACTGCGGTAAAAATTCAGATATTTGGAATTAAGTTGAGAGAAAATATAGAAAATATTGAAGAAATATAAAGTAAATCCACAAAAAATATATATTTAAATTCGAAGTGTCAGAAATTTCACAGAAATAAGTTCAGGCGAAAAATTTAGAAAATCTTAAAATAAAAATAAAAAATTGATCTCATTTCAAAATGATAGAAATCCATTAGCAAGGCCACCTCTGCTGCTGCGCTTATGTTATTTAAATTCATTTACCAAATGTCAAATTTCTGATATCTTAATTTTTCCCGTATCCATCTTTAGTCGTACGGATTTAGCACTTGGCCCTATACCATTCAACCTAGTCCGCGTAAATGTACAGTTTGCAGACAACATGTTAAAGCTGTTAAAATTGCATGTAGAGGCTCCAGTCCTATTAGCTGATGCCAACCCCTTAGACGCCAAGTCAAATTCAGTTTTAATGTGCCTAGATGAGTCTGAGAAGTTAGTTTTCTCTTCTATATCTATTACGTTAATGCTTACGATTCCATTTACCAAGTTATCAGTGATCAAAAATATAAGATTAGCCTCAGTGTTAATCACAATTAAATATACAATTATTTAATCAAATAATGAGCGAAGAATTGTATACTTCTTACGCAACACTGCACCCGAATATATAACCTGAAAAGACATAAGAAGTGAAAAACATATTCATGAAATTATTTGTCTCTGGAAGATCCCAATATACACAAATTAAACCGGAAACTCGTTTGTGAAGACTTATATTGTGAAGATCAAAAGTTGTGAGATCGAACTGAGAAATGAAATGGCAAATAAAGCTTGCTAGAGAAAATCACGCCAGATAGTCAATGAATACAGAAAATACGAATTACGCAGAATTCAATTTTTTCCTTTTTAATAATATTTGTTCCAATCAGTCACGGTTGTTTAAATTTATCAATAACTGGTAATTAAATTTTGTCGTAGGAAATATCTTACTCTACCTTTAAATTACAAAATTTGTTACTTTTCAGAGTCCACGTTTGCCAATATAACCTATGTTACGGTATTTGATCATCACATGAAAATATTTTGCATTGCACCACTGCATACTCAAGCGATTTCACATGTGTAAACGCCGTGCGACGTTACAAGAAAAAGACAGTACAGGAGTTATGTAATGACACAAAGCAATTGCCGACATATTGCGTAAATTAAATTCAATTCGATTTACGCTGCACCAATGAAAAAAAGCGAAACTTGCCGTTAACCAATAATGTGAAAATAGCCATTTATGGCTTTTACATGGTCATTTAAGCACGGTGAATTTACCATGCAATTCAATTGTCGCTATTGCCTTCTGCTGTGTGTGTCTCGGAAGTGCTGTCTCCTACCTTTCACATACGCTGATTTTTGGCCTTGCTTTACCAACATTGGCAAATTCAGTAACGTCAATCTTGTTTCTGTACAACTAGAACTTCAACGAAGTTACTCAGCGAAATTCTAACGCCACAACAGAAAGAACCACAACCCAAGTCAACCCGAGCTGGTCACAAGAGTCTAGGAGTACTTCTGGACGTCATCACACTTACCAGAGAACACAAGGCCGGCCCTGTTAAGGGCCCTCTAACAGTACTAACTCATTATTTTATGGCAGTCTAACCGAGTTTGTAACGTCGTACGGCATTTACTTGAAACTGGGGCGTTTACAGTTATTTCAGAACAGTTACTGTATGTGACCCTTAATAGGACCGGAATAGCGTTCACTAAAAAATTCCGTGAAAGTTAAGTATTGTTGCAGTATCTAGAGTTATTTACAGACACTCGCCCTATGGTCCGGTTGGTTGGCCGGAATGAATAGAGTTGTCGAAACCGAAGAGGTGAGTTGTTTTGATTAACACAGTTTTTATTGTTCCTGTAGTTATCTTTCTTTAAAATATTTCGGCTAGCATTATCGGTAGCCTTCTTCAGTTGGTCCATCCTCACAAGTTTAACACATGTAACTAATCCGGGTTCGCAAAAGAAATTGTCATTCGCGTTGAGTTGCTGTTGTCTTTTTAAAGATCTGCGCAACACCGTGGTGGCTGGCACTCTTAGAAATCCGATTTATAGATGATTGATTACGTATGACTAGTCGTGCTGTAACAAGAAGACTGGCGTGACAGAAGTCTAAGCGACGAGATGCCGGAGCGTGGTAAAGTAAAGTCTAGAAGTTGGCGTAGGTAGACAGTCAAGTGAAGAGAGCGACAGCAATCACCCGTAGCGAGCCAAGGAGAAATGTCAATTCTCTAGCGTAGTAATTTCATCGTGCTTATATATGTGTGCAGTCGCAAGGTCGTACGCCATTGGTCAACGGCAATTTTGTTTTTTTAATTAATACAGCGTATTGAAAATTAAATTTCATTTGGGCAATATGTCGGCGAATTTATCTGAGCTGATACATCGCTTTCCTCTGAGAAAAGAATAGTTAAAAAGAGAAATAATTCCTATCGGCGAGGCTTGATTGATAATGTAACAGAGTTCGAACCAAGATAAGCAACTGGTTATTATTCTGCCTATAGTTAATCAAAAATGTATAGTAATGCTGGGCTGGTGCATACTTCTTGATTGCTCCAACAATGATATGATGCCGAATAACCACTAGCAATTGCAACACAAATTGTTAGCTGTAGTGGCCGGTCATAACACGTGAAGCAAAATAGAGTAGTGTGATATGGTTTAGGAGCTGCAGCGTGAATATTATAAAGTGGATTTGCCACTTAAGTTGCCATTTTTAGGATGTAACCTGGGCAGGCTGGATCGCCGTCAAGGAGAGTTCGAATTCGTCGTTTTAGTCATGATATTCGTAGTGAATATGTATTGTGTAACTTCTGAATTTCCTATATGTATTGAAAGTGGTCTGTACCATGATATGAAGCCGATGACTACTTAGTGTTGCTACACAATAGGTTAGCTTTAAGTAGCTGGTCCTACCAAATTAGGCACTATGAGCTCATGTGTGAACCATAAGTTGCAACGGTATAGTGTAAAAAAGTAATACATGGAAATCAAATGATAAGGACAGAAGTGTACTCGAAAATTGCCGCATAGATGGCATAATGCCGAGGAATTTTATTCAAAAATACTACACAATTGTTAGCTAAGAACAGCTGGTTATACCACGTGAGACAAGTGAGTGTGAGAAAAGTAATGAATCATATGGATCCATAGAGATCACGTCGCGTGAAATAGGGCACAAGTGGTGCGCAAAACGTTAACATTTGATAAGTAGAATTACGAAAATTTAATGAACAAAAAAATTATCAGTTGTACCTTATGCAAAGCAATCTGTTGTGAACTATAGCATAAATTGATATCCGTCATGTTGGTACCATGTACCGACTCGGCAACCATACTGTTAGTACCATCTTCCTTTTCGGTACTACAATGTTGGTATCTCTTACTAACACAATAGCCATAGTGTTAGTATCCTTTACAGACTCAGTATATATATTATATAGAGTTAGTTAGTGTGGAAGTCGCATTTTCGAGACTATATGATGTTAGCTTCACTACTATAGGTTTACACATTCGTCTAGGAGATTATACCGTCCTATTTTTCCACATTCCTCACCCAAACATATAGTGGTTAAAGGGCGTAATACTGGCTCCTACTGATGAGTCGCCAGTAAGCACGTAACGAATGTGCATGAGATTTTACTTTCCGTTCATGCTGCCTTTGGTTTATCCTTCTGGTCACAACTGAATTAATTTGTTACTAGGTTCGCAAAACCTAATACATACTTGCATATATATTAGCTCTTCACAACAAACAGTATTTAACTGTAATATATTGAATTGAATGATGTCATGCTTACCGCGAAATGTGATAACTGATATCGATCAAGGCCAGAGTGTATGGATTTACTGGAGTAACAGGTGTTCAGAAATAGTTGTAATTCTCAATTTGGGTGAACTTTAGAATAGAATAGAATAGAATATCTTTATTTGGATTCAAACCACACATATTCCATCAAATAATAAAATTGGAAATTGTACAATATATAAAAAAAATTATCACATCACAATAAATGTGCAATTAATATCATGTAGATAGGTATATCTCACTAGTTGTACAATACAATATATCAATATCAGAAAGTTCGAATGAAAAGAATAATATATACATTATCGAATTAGGAACAATTAATGTATAATTCGAGTGTAACATTATGCAAAAATTGAGAACCATGACTAGCAATCGATTGTATGTAATGTTAACTAATTAGAAGAAATAGTGCATAACATTTCAATTATAATAATACAAAACTTGGAAATAAAATCTCAAGAAAATCTGTTTCCGATAATAATTATCCTTGTCTTTTATTCAACCATGAGAAAGTATTATCATAATCAAAAAAATAAAAAATATCAGCAGGATTGCAGACTTTTTCAAGTTCAGTAGATAAAATTTTAAAAGACATCTTAGATGGAGGCATTTCTCTAAGCCCCTTGGGTAATAGGTTATAAATTTTGTAGATTTTCGAGAAAGAGAATAACTTGCTCGCTACATTCCCCACCAAAGGAGGAGATATTGCCAAATGTCCAGATCTAGTTCCAACTTCATGACTCTTTCTTATCGGAGTCATATAGGCACCAGTCCACTGGTTCAAATGGAAAACTTTTATACAATAACACATCCTCCGAAACCACAGTGATTGCAATGACACAAACTGTAATCTAGAGGCGTATATAGTGCAAGAAATAGGACTAATATGTTTCACAACCTTTCTTTGTACAGCTTCTATATTATTAGACAAACCCTTTTTTAATGGATTCCAAGTAGCGACAGCATATTCTAGTACCGGTCTAATCCATATTATATACATTTGAAGTTTTATATCATTTGATAAGATATTTCGATTTATTAGTGCCCATCTTTTCTTGGCACTGCCTACTATACTTTCAATATGTCTCTCAGCAGAAGCTGTACATTGAATAGTTATGCCTAAATCCTTAATTTCTTGCATAAGTTTAATCTCAAACACATCATTAATAACAGCATCATGAAAATAAACGTAATTAAAGTTTGTTCTGTTCCCTATTTTTAAAGCTTTCGTCTTTTTATTGTTTATTCTCAGCCCTAGTGTAAACAAATATTTACTCAAATCATACAAATCTAAAGTCACATTATTTTTGGAGAATTCGACATTCTTTGGATCAATTGGGAAGATTATTTTTAAATCATCAGCGAATTTGCAAACTCGACCGTTAAGGATCTTAGTTTCCAAATTTGCAAATACAATTTTAAATAAAATTGGCCCCAAGCTTGATCCCTGTGGAACTCCACTCGTTACTCGTTTCGATTTTGATAACAAATCGTTTACTTGAATACTCATTCGTCGATTATATAGATAGTATTTAAGTAATCTAGAAATATTCGGATCAATATTCAACAAACTAATCGCATTCAAAATAGCATCAAAAGATATAGAGTCAAAAGCTTTTGAGATATCTATAAATACAATTAATGCATCTAACTTATTCTCATCTAATGTGATTACATGTTTCCACATGGAAAGCATATTAGTAGTTGTCGATCTACCTTTCGTAAAGCCATGTTGACATAGGTCAAAATCAGCCGGTAACATACGTTCTAAATGATCTAGTATCAATCGTTCTATTATCTTCAAAAACGAAGGGATAATAGAGATTAATCTATAATCACTGGCGCACGTTGGCTTACTAACTTTTGGCAATGGCTTTGCTACTATCGTTAATATATCGATTGGTAATTTCCCATTCTTCAAAATTCTATTTATAAAGTTGCAGAGCACATTCCTAAATGTTAAGGGTAATTGAATCAGATTATCAATCGAAATACCAAGGTGATCTTTTTGTTTTTTTGATTTGATTTTTAACATCAATTTTATCAATTCATCACTGTCAATAACAAGTCCTGATTCCTGGTCTCCCAAAGGATCAGGTATTTCCATAAGATTTCTTTCATTCTGTGGATTACATATCAAATTGCCAAAAACATCATCCAATTCACAGAGAAATTCGTGCTCAGTTTTATCCACAAGTAATATAAGCTTTAACTTTTCCTTATATTTACTATAATCTGTGAGGAGTTTGTATCCTAGTCTAGGATTACTCTTCATTTTGGCCAAAATAATTCGTTCTGATCTTTGCCGAATTATCAGCAGTGATGAATTAATTTCGTTATCAATGAGATCTAACCTCATTTGTTTAATACTATTGATAAGACTACACTTTATTATATTATCTCGTTTAATTCTTAGTTTACACAATTTCCTATTAATTCGTTTCGGTATAATGTCCGTAAACGTAGATGCCTGAAATAAAATAGATAATAACGATGAAGCAGAAGAAACAAACTCGTCAGTGTTTAAGAAATAAAAACTTCCGTAATCAATCAGTAAGCTTAATTCTCTAAATAGATTCCAGTTGATTCTGGAACAGTGCACGTGTGCATTTTCAAAATTTAGTTTCTGTGTTTTGCTACTCAAGATGTTCCATTGTAGAATAATTTGTTTGTGATCCAATTCTTTGAAATAATTAACAACATCATAACTGTACGATTTCACCATTTCAGTTTCTAAGTATACATGATCTAAGCATTGCGAACCTCTAGTTGATTCATTTATAATCTGCTTGAGATCATGGTTAGAAAAAAATTGGTTATTTCACAGTCCTGTAACTTATTAAAGTCACCTACCACTACATTATAGCCATGGCAGTCAAAGATAGATTGAAAAGAATTGGTAAATGTTTGATCATCAAATAAAGTAGCATACGGCGGTCTATAAACCGCTGTTAAGATCAGATTCTCAAATTGTATAGATAAGAAATCAATGATAGCATTATCATCACTAGTATGTAGAATTTTCGCCTTAAATACAGATTTACTATAAATGAGTACTCCTCCACCTCTTTTATCCAGCGATCTGTCTTTTCTAAATAAAGAATAGTGAGGAATATCAAATTCATGGTTTTCTATGTCATTATTAAGCCAGGTTTCAGATAAAATTATAAAATCAAAATCATTACTTATTATAAAATTACAAAGCAAAAAGTTTTTGTTCCTAACACTTCGAAAGTTAGCATAAAATAAGGTAAATGTGGAACACGACTTATCTAAACAATAATCAACTTTTACTGATTCTGTTTTGCTGGCTTCTTTATTATGCGTTTCCCAGGTTTTGAGGCCATTCTTCCTCTCCCCCCGCTGTCCACAATATTTATTAATGAAACATCGTTTTTTGATGTTGCAGTCTCAGAGGTTGCTTGATCAGTGGTTATCAGCTTCCGTTCCTGGTTGCTTATTAACTTTTTTGCTTTAGCCAACTTTCGTTGGAGAAACGTTTTGTCCCGGCCAATAAAAATGCTGCGAAAACTCAGACTCTCATCTTTCTTTTTGTTGATGGACTCAATTTGCATATTTGTTGGGCGTTTTGATAATTTCACAATAACTGGCCTTGGACGATCCGATCGTTTACCCACCCTAAAGCATTTTGCAATATCCGCATGTGTCTCTTCTTTTATTAACGCATTTAGTTTCTGGACATCATTAACCTCAGCATTTTCAGCAAGATTAAATAATACTAATTGATCTTGCTTGCTGTTTCTCGCTGATACTTCGTTCGCCAATATATTCAATATTTCTTCGCCAGATGATTTATTTTTAACAGGCGTATCACTTTCCACTGTTATAGCAGCCAATTCAATCCAAGGCTGAACATCAATTTGTATTTTGTCTAATTTAATGTTTAACGCTTCATTCAGTTCAACTATACGCACGCTTAAAGTCTCATTATTTTTAACTGCCTGTTCCAATTTCATCGCATTCACAACAGCCTCATTCTTCAATATAGACACTTCATTTTTTAAATAGTTGTTGTCTTCTTTCAATACCTTCACTGAGTTCTGGAGATCCATAACAATTTTTTCAATATCAGAATGCGACAAAATTGGAGCCATTTCGAACCGCGCGCTACTTACTTATTTTGAATTTAGCATAAATTGATATCCATCAGGTTGGTAACATGTACCAACTCGGCAACCTTAGTGTTAGTACCATGTACCTTTTCGGTACTACAATGTTGGTATCGGTTACCACAATAGCAATAGTGTTAGTATCCTTTACAGCCTCGGTATATATATTATATAGAGTGAGCTAGTGTGAAAGTCGCATTATCGTAGACTATATGATGTTAACTTCACTACTGTAGTTTTACACATTCGTCTAGGAGATTTTATCTTCCTATTATCCCACATTTCTCACCCATGTATATAGTGGTTAAAGGGCTTAATACTGGCTCTTACTGATGAGTCGCCAGTAATCACGAAACGAATGTGCATGAGATTATACTTACCGCGCATGCTGTCTTCGGTTTATCATTCTGGTCACAACTGAACTTGTTTGTTACTAGGTTATCAACATCTAATACGTACTTGCATATATATTAGTTCTCCGCAACAAACATTATTTAATTTGTTGGGCAGTTGAGATTGTAGGCAGGTAAAGCCTGAGACGCTTGTAGAAGGTTGTTTGTCGCCAGGATCCGGTGGTTCGATAAACGGATTCAACCTGTATATGCTTACCAATGTAGATGTCTCAGCTTGCATGATGATGAATTATTTAGGTTGTCTGCACAAAATCGGGTAAAGACGCGATACTTCAGATGCACTGGTGCAACAGCAGCTTCTTTACGAACGAGTTCTCTCTTGCAGTTGTAGAGCTGCAAATGATCGAAGATTGGACGAGGAGTTTGTCTTAGCTGCTGGTCAGGCATGAAGAAGAAGGCGAGAAGCTTTGACTTGTTGGTCAACCTTTGCGGTTAGTAAACCCTGGAACTGACTAGGCAGCCCTAGTTAAATGCCAAATAATACTTATGACACAGAAGTTTTAAGAGATTCGCGTATACGGATACGAATAGCAAGTATGAGTAAAGGTAATGCATCGACCCAGTTATCATTAATGAACGAGAATCGTAGAACTGCTTTGAGTTCCCTAAGCATTCTTTCTACCATACCGTTTTTATTAAGGATAGGAGCAGTCGTCTGGCGTAAGGTGCATACATGAACTGCAAGGTAGTTTTGAAACTATAAGATGAGTAGCAAGTGCCTCTATCAGTAGTAAACTCTTTGGGAACTCCATAATGTCCAATACATGCAGAGATAAAACCGTTAGTCACTTCGTCTGCAGAAATTTTGCCCGGAGGTAAAGCCACAGGCTATCAGGTAAATCTATCAATCATAGTTAATAGGTAGCTTAAACATTGAACCGTTGTCAGATGAACTATATCGATGTGGACAAAGACGACACGAAGTATTTCGAAAATGTTCAAACTAAGAACGAGTGTGCCATGTGATCTTGTTTTTCCGGTTATTAGCACACAGGGAGACTTATCGTTCAGCGTTCTGCCTTAATCTGTGACCCCAGAAACGATCTGTAAGAAGTTTAACAGTCGCGTTGCTCCCTGTGTGAGAAACTGATTGAATGGAATCGAAAACGTTTCTCTGAAAGCTGGTCGGCAGAACTGACTTGTTTCGCTGCGTATCCGTGAAGTATACAATGGGTAAATCTTTTAAGAGTCGGTAGGGTGACGAGTTGCTGATTTTTAATATGAGTGTAATCGTTCTGTTCTGTTCACAGGAAGGAAGGCGTTAGTGCAGGTTCACTGAGAGTCTTGGAGTTGACAGAGAATGTCGAAGGCAAAGCTGATTGTAGCGAGACTTCTGGCTCGGAAAGTGCGACTGCAATGAGGTTTCGTTCGCCCTTGAAATGAAAGATATCGAATTACCATTCTCTCAGACGTGACAGTTGTTTTGCTACTATGGCAGGGTATATTGCGACAGTTGAGGTCGCGTGTCGTAGTACGCTAACTATTGGTGCATGATCTGTAAAAATAACAAATCTGCTACTGCTAATAGTGCTGATGAATTGGCGCATTGCGTCATGGAAAGCGAGGAGCTCTCGACCACAATTTTTGTATCTGGTATCTACTGTTTGCAGAGTGCATGAGTAAAATCTGATATGCTTCCGAAATTTGTCGGCCTTTTGTCAAAAAGTGGCCCCAATATCATACTCAAAAGAATATGTTGTAAGAAAAAAATGATTGTTGAAAATCTAGATGGTTTAGTATTGTAGCATTGGCTAACAAGTATCTGCAAAGTCATTTTCGATTCCGCAGGTGCCTACATAATGGACAAGTTGTTTTAAAAGACCTGGAAGTAGCTCTTGATTGTAGATAAGAGCTCCCAGAAAATTTTAAAGTTCATTTAAAGTCTTTGGAGACTTAACATTCTTGATTGAATTTGCCTTTGATGGCAATGTTTGAATACCTTGTGGCCTAATACGATGCCCTAGGAAATCCTCAGGTATATTATCAATCTGAGTCTTGTCACAGTTGATCTTGATTCCTTGATCGGATCAGTATGAAAGCAATTCGCAAGTTCTTGGAATGAGATTCTAGGTCTGGTCTGAAAACCATTGTCATCGAGATATGACATGCAGTAAGCGGTATCGACGGGAAGAATGTTGTCACGAAACTTTTAAATGTCTGAGTAGCACACATGAGACAAAAAAGGCATGTACAGTTATTCAAAAAGTCTATATAGAGTGATGATCGCCGTTTTTTCTACATCTCCTGTCTTACCAGGATATGATGATAGGTTTGTCTGAGGTCAATCACTGAAAAGTAATTGCTATCGCTGAATTTTCCAAGTAAGGTTTTTATATCGGGAATTGGATATGCATCGGATTAGGTCACTGAAATTATCTTGTCATAATCTCCACAGGCTCCGTACGATCCTTTTTATTTGAATACTAAGTGTAGTGGTGAAGCCCACGAAATTTTCAATGGTCTGATAATTCCCCCTTCCAATAATTTTAAAAATTTCTCTTGGCCAGATTTAAGCGTAGTAGGAGTTAGTGGTCACTTTTTGGGTGCTATAGGTTGTACTGTTGTGACGATATTGTGAATCGTGTTAGAGACTCAAAGCTTTGACTTGCTGAGATCGAAAAACGACTTGGGTTCTCGAGGATCCGCTGATTTCTCTGTTCGATGATGCACTAGGTTTGGCTGAATGACCTGTAATTCCAGACGTTCGAAGACAAGTGTCCAAATATTATATCAAATCCGGTGGAGGGGCCAATGATCTCTTTATTAGCAAGATCAACAAAGAAATGATACTTCAACAGGAAATCAAGGCCAATTATGTTGTGTGAGACCTTAGTGACGATGAAGTTGTGAGAAAATTCACGTCGTAAACCTATGTTAAGAGTACGGTTCCGCCATCCATAAGAAGGAAAGGGCTCACCTTTAGCTGTTGTGAGTAGAACACATAGAGACTTCTCGGCAAAGGAATCATCATTAAGAATTAAAACTGCTACACCTGTGTCCACGATGAATTCATTTCTAGTTTTGAAAGCTAGAAGATGCAGAATTTCATTGTATTTTTTGGCAGGGTCATGTAGAAAAATAGGCTTGTCATTGCGAATGATATTATTAGTTTTGCTATCTATAGAGCATATTCTGTGTAGACGGAAGGAGTCAACATTTGTACGTAAAGAATAGAAGCAGTTTTCTTGTTGATTGTGGTCATCTAAGGAGATGCATGCAATTTGGACAATTTTATAAGTAATATTGTTGATCATAACACCATTCTTTTGGTGAAAATCAACTGAATGATCTAAGTGGTCTCGATAGTCGTTTATACTAATTTGTAACACGCGGCTCCGTGTTACAACCCAATGAAGATCAATTTTTACAAACGCTGTGCTCTTTAAGGTCAAATATTCTAACTCTGTCCTCAAACAATATTTCCCTTAGCTGTGATTTTAGGAACAATCCTTTCTAGTCTCAAGCAGTTTTAACCGATATTTCATAAACTGAAATTTTATGTGTAATTAATAGTGTTTGTATAAAAAGAACAGAACCGCGCTGGGAACGAAAAAAACACGCGGTGGACTAATGGTCATAGTGAACTTATTCCTATTAGTTTAACGATTTGGATTATCCGAACTTCAGAGAACAATATATTAATATCATGTACTGAGATAGAATCGTTACAAACGGTGATCTTAACACTTGTGAGTTGTGTCATTGAAGTCCTTAAACGATTTACATTCTTTTTATAGTGATAACCTTTAACGATGACTTTTTCCATGTATCATTTGTTTTAAATCGACGGCATAAATGTTGAGCAATTCAGACCTTTGTACGCGTATAACTGATTGAGCATAAAACAAGTTTCTATGATAAACTTAAATCACTTTTATTTTTGCCGTCTAGAGGACGGACAATTTAGCTTAAGTGTGAATGACATTTAAATCATATTTTTGCATAAAAAACATTTTTACAGCTGACAAACATGTATTCAATTTTGACTAACTGATAATAGTGTTTAGGATATAATTTTACATAAAAAAATCTGTATTATTACCATCCAACTCCTTCAATTCAGATTAACAGTGAATTATATCTATGTGCTACATTGTGTGTAATATATACATGAAACCTTTCTTCGGCCTTCTAATATTAACCATCTGCAAAGGAACAGACTGATTGAATGCTCGGGTACTAATAATAGCAACCATTGATAAGTAGTAGGGGTACAAAATCAGGAACGAGATAGCAATAGGAAAAAGTACCCCTACAAATTAAACGGTGTTGATCTCTGGTTTTATTATCATTTGTGCTGTCTATGACGAATCTTTCAGTGATTTTACTCAAATCTGAAATACATCTCTCCTAAGTGTATAACCTAACGACATCAGATTGAGACCGCAGATGGAAAACTTTACCAAAATCTGCTTCCACAGTTTGACACAAAATCAAAAATTGAGGCAAGCACGTAGGAGAGAAATTTTTTAAGCGATTTAACGACAGAAAACTTTAACAAAATTTGCTTCTACTATTTAAGCACAAATTGTGGCAAAAACACGTAGAGAAAACCAAAGAAATACCTTAACCAAGAAATATTCACAAAAGGGTAGATAGAATAAGTTGATCCGGTGTTGAGAAACTTGGTATTATATGTGCAACCGTCGATTATATTATATATGCTAAATCAAAAATTAAGACAAATTTATTCTGCTTCAATTGTTTTACGAGGGATTTGTAATATCAAACAAGTCTAAAAACAGTACAGTTCTCAGAATCTTGGCGCGGTCCAAATTTGTAATCGCTCTGGCTTCAAGTAAATGTCATGCGACATTACAAGAAGAAGTACAGAGAGTACATTGGCCGAGAACAGTTATAGTTGCTGGACATTAACAGGACCAGAAAAGCGTTCATCGGAAAATGCCGTAAAATTTAAATATGTTGCAGTTTCTAAAAATATTTATAGACACTTTTTCTATGACCCAAATGGTTGGCTGGTGTTCCATCGTGTGGGTGCACCGGAATTAGTAGAGTTGTCCAAACATGGATACGCAAGTTGCTGTTCACATGCTCAGGATTGTCATGTTGAAGATTTGCGGCAACACCGTGGTGGTTGGAACACGTAGAAATTCTTTTAATAGAGGATGGATTACGTATGACTAGTTGTGTAGCAATAAGAAAATTAGCGTGACTGAAGTCTAAACGATGAGATGACACAGTGTGTTAAACGCAAGTCCAGAAGTCAGCGTATGTAGACAGTCAAATAGAGAGAGCGCAGAAATCACCCGTAGCGAGTAGACCAGAAATTTTAAGTGTCTGGTGTGGTAATTTCATCGTGCTTAAGTACATGTGCAGTCGCATGGTCGCACGCTATTGGTCGATGGAAATTTTACTTTTCTTATTAGGTACAGTGTATTAAAATTTAAATTGCATTTTGCCAGTATGTCAGTGAATTAATCTGAGACGTTACTGTTAACACCCCAGCTTCAAGTTAATGCCGTACGACGTTACAAACTCGGTTACAGCGCCATAAAATAATGAGTTATTTACTGTTAGGGGGCCTTGACAGGGCCGGTCTTGCGACCTCTGGTAAATGCCGAGAAGGTCCGTAAGTGTGATGACGTCCAGAAGTACACCTAGACTCTTGTGACCAGCTCGTGTTGACTTTGGTTGTGGTTCCTTCTGTTGTGGCGTTGTAATCTCGATGGGTAACTTCGTTGAAATTCTTCAGTAATTGGCTCGTCTCTTTATTTGTACAGCAACAATATTGCCGTTACTGAGGTTGGTGAAGCCAATCCAATAATCAGCGTAGGTGATGACAGAAGACAGCACGCACACGTAACGCACAGCGGAAAGCAAACGCGACAACTGAACTTCCTGATACATTTACCGTGCTTAAATAGCCATGTCATAAATATATGTCTACTTGTGTAGAGGCCCATAAGGGGGTCTCTTGGATGCCAGGCCCGGAAAATCCATATATGCGGAATGATCATTTATCTTGGAACACTTAAGTTCCTCTGAACTATCTCTTAAGCTACAATCCTTAAGTCCACTAGCCAACTGCTCTGTATCCTCAGTATTTAATAAACCAGACATGATATTATTAAATTACTTGCAATTTATATATTATATTAATTAAGTAAGCTTACCCGGATACGCTGATATCCACAGGTTACTGAACCAGAATGATTGAGACCTTAAAACAAATATTTACGTTAAATACCCAAAGCAAATTTGTGGTTCTTTTCGCTGATAATTAAGAAGAACAAATCGACAAGAAGATTACAAAGTTTTATTCACAAAGAGTCGGAGATGGAACCACGCAGTGTCCCGCTAGTGCAATTCAGAAACTCAGACCAAAAACTCCCTCATTTTTCTTCCACAAGACAAGTCCAAAACTTCGACAATATAAACAAAAGAACTTCCAAAAAAATTTACAATATTTTTCAAAAATTACAATATTCTTTTCGGAAACCAGCGATAACATCAAATATCCAAAAATAAAAATTGATTTATTGTTATATGAGAGGTTAATTGGTGTCCAATAATTAATTTAACCTCTACACTTGCACACTATAGGTTAATGGTGTAACGACACAAATTAATGGCCGACATATTGCGTAAATTAAATTCAAATTTATTTACGTTGCACCAATGAGAAAAAAGCGAAATTGCCGTTTAACCACGTTTAACCAATAGTGTGCAAGTAGACATATTGCATGCTATTTAAGCACGGTAATTTACCATGCAAGTCAGTTGTGTCGTATCTGCGTTCTGCCTCGTGTTACACATGTGCGTGCTGTCGGCTGTCAATACCTACGCTGGATATTGATTTGTTTCACCAACAATTGGCAACATCCGTGACTCACCGTGTTGCTCTTCAACCAGCAAGACGAGCCAATTAATGCAGAACTTCAACGAAGTTATCCACATCGTGGTAACAACAGCAGGAACCACAACCAGAGTCCACCCAAGGAACAGAACATCAACTTACATATATATAACTTACGAGAACGCCGCCAAGGCCCTGTTAAGGGCCCCCCTATCAGTAACTAATCTCTATTCAGAGCACCTTAACCGAGTTTGTAACGTCGTACGGCATTTACTTGAAGCCGGGGCGTTTACAAAATTGGCGACCGCGCCAGGATATTGATTATTGTTCTGATTTTTTTGGTATAAATAAAATTGACTTCCTTTTTCATCTATTTGGGATAAATAGATTGACATTTGTGTTTTCTTTACCCTGATCGTGGTTTTCTGGGAAATCTGTTGGGTATATATTCGTGGATTTGTGGTGAATTTTTTTTGGGGGGTATAATAATAATAAACGGAGCCTCTGTTCATCTTTCCTACGTACAAAACGGCACCGTACGTACTCGACAGACTCAATTGCGGATTTTTGGAAGAAGTTACTTCTGCGCTCATTCAACTGTGGAAGCTGTTTGTGGGTAAGCGTTTCGTTAAAGTATATTTATATATTTTCATATTGCTTATAAATTTATGCTTTTAAGATCCCGTAAGATTGTTGAAATGTCAGGTCCAATTTTAGATATTGATGTTCCTGTTTGGGATGGAGATAGTGAGCTATTCTTTATGCGCGTAGACTCCGCTTTCTCCCCGTTTCCTGATTATGACAGTCATCAAAAACTGTCGAAGGTTTTTTCTAAACTACCTTCTGAATTGCAGCGACGGATTTATCCTAAGCTTGAGGCCATTAGGAAGCTACCTAATCCCATTTTGGGCCTACAAAACGAGGTAGAATCCTTGCTTGGACCCACGGAAACTGAGCAGATAATAAACAAATATGCGCAGTTAGATATGCCAAATCTTGGCCCCATAGAAATACTGAGGGAATTACGGAAACGTTGGTATAAAACCAACATTTCTGACCATGAGGCTAAGGTTGTTTTTATTAACAATCTTCCCCAAACATTAAAACTCTTTGCCAGACAGCTCCCCAACACTCTCTCTATAGATGACTTATCTGAGAGATGTGAGTTAGAATATAGGGTTTTGGAACCCAAAGTGAATCCATCATCCTTTTCTTCACCCCCGCAAGATGATAGACTCTCCTCTTTAGAGAGAACAGTGGCGAACATGGCCAAAGTTCTAGAAGGATTGGCCATTACCAAATCCGAGCTAAATCAAGTGAATGCTCGACCAAAATTCGTTTCCAAGTCAAATTATAATGGTAGGCGAAGATCGAGATCTCCACAATCCTTTAATAAATATACCCCAAAGAACTGGTGTTATAACCACCAGAAGTTTTTTTATTCATGCCAAGTCTGTCTTTGTTGTTCCGAAGAATTTCCGAATGAGTGTCAATTTCCACAGCTGACGGAAAGGACAACAGACCGCAGGCACAAGGGTGCATCAGTATCGGGAAACGTCTGGCGCAGGAAGTAGAAGACCGTACTTTCTGCACATTAACGGCATCAACGGCGCTACAGGGAAGAAGCCAACTACAATCCGACATCCCTGTCGACTCTTTTCGTCTACGACGTGAATTTTCCCACAATTTCATCATTGCCAAGGTCTCACATAATATAATAGGCCTTGATTTCCTTCTAAAATTTCGGCTCATTGTTGATCTTGTTAATCAAAAGATCATCGACCCCTCCACCGGACTTGAACAAAGCTTTTGGACACTTGCCTCCGAGCGTTTGGGGTTACAGGTCATTCAGCCAACCCCAGTGCATCATTCAGCAGAGATATCAGCAGCTCTTCAAAAATACAACTCGCTTTTCGATCTTAACAAGTCAGAGCTACGAGTCTCCAACACGATGCACCATGTCGTCACAGAAGGACAACCTATTGCACTCAAGAAGCGACCACTGGCTCCTGCTAAGCTGAAAGCTGCCCAAGAAGAATTCTCAAGGCTTTTGGAAGAGGGAATCATCAGACCATCGAAAAGTTCATGGGCGTCACCACTGCACTTAGTCTCTAAATCAAACGGATCGTACAGAGCCTGTGGAGACTACCGTAAGCTAAATTCAGTGACAAAATCTGATGCATATCCTATTCCAAATATTAACACTTTACTTGAAAAACTCAACGGCAGCAATTTCTTCTCAGTGATCGACCTAAGACAAGCGTACCATCACATCCCGGTAGCACCAGAGGATATCTAGAAAACTGCAGTCATCACTCCATTTGGCCTTTATGAATATCTTTACATGCCTTTTGGACTTAAGTGTGCTACTCAGGACATTTCAAAGATTCATAGACAACATACTTCGCGACGATTCTGCTTATTGTATGTCATATCTCGATGACATTATGGTATTCAGTCCAGATCTAGAATCTCATGCGAAACATCTACGAAATGTCCTCTCACGCTTATTCAACCACGGACTCAAGATCAACTGTGACAAGACGCAGATTGCAACTACATCCGTGGACTTCTTAGGGCATCGTATCACAGCCCAAGGTATTCAACCGTTGCCGTCAAAGACGAATTCAATCAAGAATATCACGTCACCAAGGACTGTGAGCGAGTTGCAGAAAATCCTGGGAGTACTAAACTATTATCGCAAGTTCCTTCCGGGCCTATCAAAACAACTTTATCCTTTGTGCAGGCACCTGCGGAACCGAAAAGGACTTAGCAAGAATTCCATCATTGCTTGGTCATCCGAGGACGAGGAATTACTTCGACTTGCCATCAACTCGTTAGCAAATGCCACAATGCTAACGCATCCAGATTTCTGAAAAGCCATTTCTACTCACGACAGATGCTTCTGAATTCGCTATTGGAGCCACTTTGGAACAAGAGATCGACGGAGTTCGGAAGCCTATCAGTTTCTACTCGCGTACTCTCCAACCAGTAGAAACGAGGTACGACACTTTCGGCCGAGAACTTCTCGCCATCCACGACGCAGTGCGCCATTTTATCAGCATCATTGGCAGTAGCAGATTTGTTGTTTTCACAGATCATGCACCACTAGTTAGCGCACTTCGAAACGCAACTTCATCTATCGCCAAGTACCCTGCCAGAGTTGAAAGACAGCTTTCTCGTCTAAGCGAATGGCAATTTGACGTCTTTCACGTCAAGGGCAAACAGAACTTCATTGCAGATGCCCTGTCTAGGCCAGACGTCTCTCTACAACCACCTTCGCCGTCACCATTCACTGTCAACTCCGTGGCACTCAGTGAACCTGCATTAACGCCAACTCTCCTGCGAACGGAACAACGCGGTGACATTCAAATTCAAAGATCAATAGCCCGTCACCCAACAAAGTTCATATGCCGTCTGTGGGAAGACTTACCAATTGTTTACTTCACGGGTACGCAGCCCAACAAGCCAGTTCTGCCGACCAGCCTTCAGAGAAAGTTTTCGATTCAATTCACTCAATTTCTCACCCAGGAAGCCAAGCGACTGTCCGACTTCTTACAGATCGTTTCTGGGGTCACAGACTTAGGCAGAATGTTAAACGATGGGTCTCCGAGTGTGCTATTTGTCAGAAAAAACAAGATCACACGACACACTTGTTCTAAGTTGCAACATTTTCGATCTACTTCTCGCCTAGCCATCGTCCACATCGATATAGTTCATCTGACAAAGATTCAAGGTTTCAGCTACCTTCTAACTATGATCGATAGATTTACACGGTGGCCTGCGGCATTACCTCTTGGCACCATTTCTGCAGACAAAGTAACTAACGGTTTTATCTCTGCATGGATATCCAATTATGGTGTTCCCAATGAGGTCATCACGGACAGAGGCACTTGCTTCTCATCTGATCGTTTCAAAACCACCTTGCGGTACATGGGATGCGTCTTACGCCAGACGACTGCCTACCATCCCCAAGCTAATGGTATGGTAGAGAGAATGCATAGGGAACTCAAAGCTGCTTTAGCATCCTCGTCCATTAATGGCAACTGGGTCGATGCACTACCTTTAGTTCTGCTTGCCATGCGTTCCCGTACTCGTGAATCCATTAAAACGTCTGCGTCACAACTCTTGTATGGCATGGATCTACGCCTGCCTAGTCAGCTCCCACGTCTACTACCGGCACAAGATGACCCACAAGACGAAGCTACCCGCCTTCGACTTCATTTCGGTAACATGTCCGAACAGCAGCCGAGACACACGCCTCGTCCAGTCTTCGTTCACCCACAGCTCCACAGCTGCAAGAGAGTACTCGTTCGCAACAATAATGCTGTTGCACCGCTACAACCCAAGTATCGCGGTCCTTACCCGATTTTACTCAGACAGCCAAAATACTTCATCATTATGCAGGGCGCTACACCGAAATCAGTAAGCATAGACAGGTTGAAACCGTTTATCGAACCACCTGATCCTGAGAGCGTTCAACCATCTACACAGGTCTCAGGCTCCGTCTGCTCACAATCTCAATATCCTGATTTGTATAACGCGTAATAGATTTTTTTTTAAACATTAAAATTAGCTATCAAATTTTTTTTAACCTTGCGTTATTTTTCGTATTTGTCTCACGTGGCATAACCAGCTGTTCTTAGCTAACAATTGTGTAGCATTTTTTAACAGTTCTTTGGTATTATGCCATCTCTGAGGCAATGTTCGTGTACATATTTTTATGCAATTACCTTTGATTTTAATGTATATATATTTTACATTATAATGTATATCTCACACATGACATTACACTGCCTATTTTAGTATGACCAGCTACTTAGAGCTAACGCTTTCGTGTAGCAACACTAAGTAGTGATCAGCTTCATATCATGGTACAGGCCACTTTCAATGCATATCTCAACTTTATCAATTGCACAAAGACCACTCTACAAATGTCATGACCACATCGTCGAGCACTCTAGCTCCTTTGGTCGTATACAAACAAATTGACAACGATCCAACCTGCTTAGGTTTTTTTTAACTTAAACCTGGCAAATTCAGAGGCGATTTACCTCGAAATCTTCACGTCGTACGGCATTTACTTGAAGCCGGGGCGTTTACAATGGCAAGTTTCGCTTTTTGTCTCATTGGTATAGCTTGAATCGAATTTAATTTAATTTACGCAATATGTCGGCAATTTATGTGTGTCGTTACTGTAAACGCCCCGGCTTCAAGTAAATGCCGTACGACGTTACAAACTCGGTTAAGGTGCTCTGAATAGAGATTAATTACTGATAGGGGGCCCTTAACAGGGCCTCGGCGGCGTTCTCGTAAGTTATATATATGTAAGTTGATGTTCTGTTCCTTGGGTGGACTCTGGTTGTGGTGCCTGCTGTTGTTATCACGATGTGGATAACTTCGTTGAAGTTCTGCATTAATTGGCTCGTCTTGCTGGTTGAAGAGCAACACGGTGAGTCACGGATGTTGCCAATTGTTGGTAAAACAAATCAATATCCAGCGTAGGTATTGACAGCCGACAGCACGCACATGTGTAACACGAGGCAGAACGCAGATACGACCAACTGACTTGCATGGTAAATTACCGTGCTTAAATAGCATGCAATATGTGTACTTGCATACTATTGGTTAAACGTGGTTATAAACGGCAATTTGCTTTTTTCTCATTGGTGCAACGTAAATAAATTTGAATTTAATTTACGCAATATGTCGGCGATTGATTTGTGTCGTTACAACACTTTTCTCTCTGAAAAAAAGAAAGAATATTCCTCTCTGCGAGGCTAGATAAGAAATGCATGACAGAGTTCGAACCAAGTTAAGCAAAAATATGATGAACCGTAAGTGCTGGGCTTAAATATGCTTGTTGGTTGCTTCAACAATGATATGATGCCAGGTAACCACTAGGAATTGCTACACAAATTGTTAGCTCTAGTGGTCGGTCATAGCACGTGAGGCGAAATAGAGCAGTGTAAGTTTTTGGAGCCGCAGCGTGAAGATTTCGAAGTAAATCGCCTCTGAATTTGCCAGGTTTAAGTTAAAACCTAAGCAGGTTGGATCGTTGTCAATGTGTTTGTATACAACCCAAGGAGCTAGAGTGCTCGACGTTGTGGTCATGACATTTGTAGAGTGGTCTTTGTGCAATTGATAAAGTTGAGATATGCATTGAAAGTGGCCTGTACCATGATATGAAGCTGATCACTACTTAGTGTTGCTACACGAAAGCGTTAGCTCTAAGTAGCTGGTCATACCAAAATAGGCAGTGTAATGTCATGTGTGAGAAATACATTATAATGTAAAAGTATATACATTAAAATCAAAGGTAACTGCATAAAAATATGTACACGAACATTGCCTCAGAGATGGCATAATACTAAAGAACTGTTCAAAAACGCTACACAATTGTTAGCTAAGAACAGCTGGTTATGCCACGTGAGACAAATACGAAAAATAACGAAAGAATAAAAAAAATTTTGATAGTTAATGTTAATGTTTAAAAAATCAATTACGCGTTATACAAATCAGGATATTGAGATTGTGAGCAGACGGAGCCTGAGACGTGTGTAGAAGGTTGAACGCTCTCAGGATCAGGTGGTTCGATAAACGGTTTTAACCTGTCTATGCTTACTGATGTCGGTGTAGCGCCTTGCATAATGATGAAGTATTTTGGCTGTCTGAGTAAAATCGGGTAAGGACCGCGATACTTGGGTGGTAGTGGTGCAACAGCATTATTGTTGCGAACGAGTACACTCTTGCAGCTGTGGAGCTGTGGGTGAACGAAGACTGGACGAGGCGTGTGTCTCGGCTGCTGTTCGGACATGTTACTGAAATGATGTCGAAGGCGGGTAGCTTCGTCTTCTGTGTCATCTTGTGCCGGTAGTAGACGTGGGAGCTGACTAGGCAGGCGTAGATCCATGCCATACAAGAGTTGTGACGCAGGCGTTTTAATGGATTCACGAGTACGGGAACGCATGGCAAGCAGAACTAAAGGTAGTGCATCGACCCAGTTGCCATTAATGGACGAGGATGCTAAAGCTGCTTTGAGTTCCCTATGAATTCTCTCTACCATGCCATTAGCTTGGGGATGGTAGGCAGTCGTCTGGCGTAAGATGCATCCCATGTACCGCAAGGTGGTTTTGAAACGATCAGATGAGAAGCAAGTGCCTCTGTCCGTGATGACCTCATTGGGAACACCATAATTGGATATCCATGCAGAGATAAAACCGTTAGTTACTTTGTCTGCAGAAATGGTGCCAAGAGGTAATGCCGCAGGCCACCGTGTAAATCTATCGATCATAGTTAGAAGGTAGCTGAAACCTTGAATCTTTGTCAGATGAACTATGTCGATGTGGACGATGGCTAGGCGAGAAGTAGACCGAAAATGTTGCAACTTAGAACGAGTGTGTCGTGTGATCTTGTTTTTCTGACAAATAGCACACTCTGAGACCCATCGTTTAACATTCTGCCTAAGTCTGTGACCCCAGAAACGATCTGTAAGAAGTCGGACAGTCGCTTGGCTTCCTGGGTGAGAAATTGAGTGAATTGAATCGAAAACTTTTCTCTGAAGGCTGGTCGGCAGAACTGGCTTGTTGGGCTGCGTACCCGTGAAGTAAACAATTGGTAAGCCTTCCCACAGACGGCATATGAACTTGGTTGGGTGACGGGCTATTGATCTTTGAATGTGAATGTCACCGCGTTGTTCAGTTCGCAGGAGAGTTGGCGTTAGTGCAGGTTCACTGAGTGCCACGGAGTTGACAGTGAATGGTGACGGCGAAGGTGGTTGTGGAGAGACGTCTGGCCTGGACAGGGCATCTGCAATGAAGTTCTGTTTGCCCTTGACGTGAAAGACTTCAAATTGCCATTCGCTTAGACAAGAAAGCTGTCTTTCCACTCTGGCAGGGAACTTGGCGATAGATGAAGTTGCGTTGGCTTGTCTAAGGTCAATTACTGAGAAGAAATTGCTGCCGTTGAGTTTTTCAAGTAATGTGTTGATATTCGGAATAGGATATGCATCAGATTTTGTCACTGAATTTAGCTTACGGTAGTCTCCACAGGCTCTGTACGATCCGTTTGATTTAGAGACTAAATGCAGTGGTGACGCCCATGAACTTTTCGATGGTGTGATGATTCCCTCTTCCAAAAGCCTTGAGAATTCTTCTTGGGCAGCTTTCAGCTTAGCAGGAGCCAGTGGTCGCTTCTTGAGTGCAATAGGTTGTCCTTCTGTGACGATATGATGCATCGTGTTGGAGACTCGTAGCTCTGACTTGTTAAGATCGAAAAGCGATTTGTATTTTCGAAGAGCTGCTGATATCTCTGCTGAATGATGCACTGGGGTTGGCTGAATGACCTGTAACTCCAAACGCTCGGAGGCAAGTGTCCAAAAGCTTTGTTCAAGTCTGGTGGAGGGGTCGATGATCTTTTGATTGGCAAGATCAACAATGAGCCGAAATTTTAGAAGGAAATCAAGGCCTATTATATTATGTGAGACCTTGGCAATGATGAAGTTGTGGGAAAATTCACGTCGTAGACCTATGTTGAGTGTGCGGTATTGGCAGCCATAAGTTGGTATGGGCTCGCCTGTAGCTGTTGCGAGAAGAACGCCTAGCGACATCTCGGCCATTGAATCACCTTTGAGAACTGAGACTGCCGCACCTGTGTCTACGATGTACTCTTCGCCAGTTTTGAAATCAAGAAGGTGCAGAAGTTCGTTTGGCTGTTTGGCCGGGTCATGCAAACAAGTAGGCTGGTGATTGCGACCGGCATTGTCTGTTTGGTTCTCTATGTGAAAAATTCGGCGTGGACGAAAAGAGTCGACAGGGATGTCGGATTGTAGTTGGCTTCTTCCCTGTAGCGCCGTTGATGCCGTTGATGTGCAGAAAGTACGGTCTTCTACTTCCTGCGCCAGACGTTTCCCGATACTGATGCACCCTTGTGCCTGCGGTCTGTTGTCCTCTCCGTCAGCTGTGGAAATTGACACTCATTCGGAAATTCTTCGGAACGACAAAGACAAACTTGGCAAGCATAAAAAACTTCTGGTGGTTATAACACCAGTTCTTTGGAGCATATTTATTAAATGATTGCGGAGATCTCGATCGCCGCCTACCATTATAATTTGACTTGGAAACGAATTTTGGTCGAGCATTCACTTGATTTATCTCCGATTTGGTAATGGCCAATCCTTCTAGAACTTTGGCCATGTTCGCCACTGTTCTCTCTAAGGAGGAGATTCTATCATCTTGCGGGGGTGAAGAAAAGGATGATGGATTCACTTTGGGTTCCAAAACCCTATATTCTAACTCACATCTCTCAGATAAGTCATCTATAGAGAGAGTGTTGGGGAGCTGTCTGGCAAAGAGTTTTAATGTTTGGGGAAGATTGTTAATAAAAACAACCTTAGCCTCATGGTCAGAAATGTTGGTTTTATACCAACGTTTCCGTAATTCCCTCAGTATTTCGATGGGGCCAAGATTTGGCATATCTAACTGCGCATATTTGTTTATTATCTGCTCAGTTTCAGTGGGTCCAAGCAAGGATTCTACCTCGTTTTGTAGGCCCAAAATGGGATTAGGTAGCTTCCTAATGGCCTCAAGCTTAGGATAAATCCGTCGCTGCAATTCAGAAGGTAGTTTAGCAAAAACCTTTGACAGTTTTTGATGACTGTCATAATCAGGAAACGGGGAGAAAGCGGAGTCTACGCGCATAAAAATAACTCACTATCTCCATCCCAAACAGGAACATCAATATCTAAAATTGGACCTGACATTTTAACAATCTTACGGGATCTTAAAAGCATAAATTAAAAGCAATATGAAAATATATAAATATACTTTAACGAAACGCTTACCCACAAACAGCTTCCACGGTTGAATAAGAGCAGAACAAAGAAGTCACTGTTTCCAACAATCCGAAGTTGAGTTGTTGAGTACGTACGGTGCCGTTTTGTACGTAGAAAAGATGAACAAAGGACCCGTTGGCCTTTGATGCCGACAACAAATCCACGAATATATACCCAACAATTTCCAGAAATCCACGGTCAGGGTAAAGAAAACACAAATGTCAATCTATTATCCGCGAATATATATACCCAAAAAAATTCACAGATGGCCACGATCACGGTAGATAAAACGCAAATCTTAATCGATTTTTATCCCAAATAGATGAAAAAGGAAGTCAATTTTATTTATACCAAAAAAATCAGAACAATAATCAATATCCTGGCGCGGTCGCCAATTTTGTAAACGCCCCGGCTTCAAGTAAATGCCGTACGACGTTACAAACTCGGTTAAGGTGCTCTGAATAGAGATTAGTTACTGATATGGGGGCCCTTAAGAGGGCCTGGTAATGCGTTCGCTTTAAGTCTTCAGAGTTGAAGATGTCCTAGAGCCTTGGGTGGACTCTGGTTGAGTTTTCGCTCCCGTGGTTGAGCTGTGATCGCGTTGTGGATGGTGTCCTGCAGGTCCTGCACTCAATTGGCTCGTCTCTCCGGTATCCCGCAACAAGATGAGTCACGGACGTAGTTAGTTGTTGGTGAAACGATCAAATAACCAGCGTAGGTATTGGCAGCCGACAGAGCGCACACGTATTGACAGCCGACAGAACGCACACGCGTGAAGCAGGTAGACGGCAAATGACACAACTACTTGCATGGTAAATTACCGTGCTTAAATAGCATGCAATATGTGTACTTGCATACTATTGGTTAAAC
This sequence comes from Eudiplozoon nipponicum, assembly GCA_029291075.1. Classification (NCBI taxonomy): domain Eukaryota; kingdom Metazoa; phylum Platyhelminthes; class Monogenea; order Mazocraeidea; family Diplozoidae; genus Eudiplozoon; species Eudiplozoon nipponicum. The sequence goes on along the minus strand of JAQBSW010001052.1, from coordinate 24,053 downwards.
GTGGTTAAACGGCAATTTGCTTTTTTTCTCATTGGTGCAACGTAAATAAATTTGAATTTAATTTACGCAATATGTCGGCGATTGATTTGTGTCGTTACAATATTTTTTTCTATTTTAAACATCACAGGCGACTCCTTAATATTTACACGCAAATTTTCTTTTGAATTTTTCGAAAGCAATTTATGCACCTATCTGCAGAAACAACGTTACTTTGGAGCCACACTTCTGACGGAAATTAACAAAAATAGAAGATATTGATGTGTCTCTTTTATCCAACATCAAGTACACCAAATTATGATTGTTATTATAATGGGAATGTATGAATTATAAACTTCTTCAATATCAATGAGTTTTAAACGTTTTTCTTGGATGAAGACCCCCCTGATGAAGAAATAGTTTTCTTGTTTTTAATTTAAACCATTCAAATGCGTGCTTACTTATAAAAGTCACAGTTCCATTCTGCGCATTCTTATCGATCGTTAGGCGTTTCGTCGCAGCAGACAAATTCCCTGATTTACGAGCGACAAATATTTTTAGGACTCAACAGTCTGCATATTGTCAAGAAACACAAAAGGATTTACAATGATGTCGGAAAAAGTTAGCTATGTTGTCAAGATAGCATAATAAAACTTATAAGAAAGAGTAGGGGAGGAAAGATTTTTCTCGCATTCACATTTGCAAGGTATATTGCTAAGTTCTTCCTAATACTAATATGTCCGCTGAGGCCATGCCAAGTATGCTTTTGGTGAAAGAGACTTTTCCTAGTGTATCACTGCTGAAGTCATTCTACCATCTTTTAAATTATAAAGACTATGATAAAATTTCTGTAGGTGTTTTATAAATAACTGGTAAAAAATGCTGCCTAATTCGACACAGATATCGTCAATATGTACACTGATGGTAAATATGATTTTTTGTGAAATTGATAAGATACCATTGAACAGGAGTTTATCTCAAGCTCGCAAACTAGGTTTAAATAATTGTGATCAACACGCGCGCAATTATTGCCATTTGATTTGTAAAGCTTATATAATTATGTCGAAATTTGAAAAACTTTCATTTTCATGAGTGAAAAGAAATTATGAAGCTGATATTTTCCCTAATTCAATCATAAAAACACAGTTTTCGTACCAATCTCATGATAGCTATGTTTGTCTTGCTAATACGCAATGTAGACTGCTTCTTTTTGGTTATGCCATTCGATGTTTCATCGCCTTCATTTTTTGTTTGTCATAACCATGAGTGTCGTATTTTGAGAGCGTCTGTTAAATTTCAAAGATTTGTTGTTATGCTTAAGTTTCAGTCCAATTTGACTTCTTTTTGAGTTATTTTTTGCACGTTTAAGTATTGGTTAATGTTATTAATTACCATAGCTTTAAATGTCAGAAGCATAATTTCCAGATTTCGCCTTGTTTAGAATCAGAAATTATTACAACAGTTAACTTAGCCTTTGAGTAGTTTAAGTTTGCAAAATAACGGTTTTTACATGAGTTTCGTGTATTTTTAATTCTTTTTGAGGAGATGCTGATTTTATCTTGTTTTGAAGTGTTTTTGATTTGCGGATGTACTGAGTGTTATATAACAAATCATCGAAACATCGCACGTATGTTCTCCAGACATAGCATTCAAAGTAATTACTAAATGCAAAAACAAAAAGGGAGCTAGCCACATACGAAGCCTTATGGATAAACAAATTGCAGCCGGATTTATGCAAGCAGAAGAAGCACGTACAAGCATTGTGCTTGAACTGGATGTGACGCACGCAATTTGATTGGTTTCCTTTTTTTCACACTCTCTCTATGTTCACATATTTATATCTTGTTTTGCTTTCCAATCTATATTCAAAGATATGTTAATTAGTAGATATTTGAGAAGGCAATGCGAAAGAAACGTTTCCTATATCTGATAAAATGTCTGTTTGTTTTTGCGCACAGGAAGGGTACAATGAATATATATATATTTGTTGTTTCCTATGCACTTCTGATAGGCTTTCAGTCAAATCCAGTTGTAATCAATAAAGCCGTAGGGCAATTTCAATTTGTTGTTCATTGCTCTATTTAGGTACTTCAGGCCCTGCAAAATGTTCCGATATTCACAGGCCAATGTAGCATCGATATTCTCTTTATGTTCACTGTTAATAAACGATTATGTTCACATGCATGAATAGATACGTTTACCAAAAATATATAAAATCACATAAATAAATTTTTTGTCTATTTATTAATATATTTAGAATTTGCGAGAGAGTTGTGTTTCTTCAAGTTGGTGTACATTAAAATGTTGTTAAACTTATAATTGTCGAATAAAATATAAGTACCTAAAAAAACCATATTTCTCTAAATCAAATTCGATTACAAATTTTTAGACTAATTTTTTTTAATTTCTAAAAAAAGAGGTACGCATTGAAGATTTTTTAAAAGAACTAAATAGTGCACATAACATTATAACAGAAAAAATTGATGATATGAGTTAATCTTCATGACCAACGCTGCACATATATTTTAAATATCATTATAGTTACTACCAAACTTCATTTAAAGCAGAATACAATTAAAACTTAAACGTAAGATGCCATGACTTTATTTATGACAGGACTCTGTGTAAAATCGAAGTCTCATTTTCGTTATCAACTCGTGAAAATCAATATAAAGGTGGTTGTTTGATAATTAAAGTGACGACGTTTCTGCAAATAATTTTGTACTTATTATTGACTCATCATGAAAACCAATAATTTTTTTTCAAAAAAGTCTAATCATCGTTATTCACTTTCATGTCGTAGATATATTAATCATCTATCTAGGGTGATCTGGTGAAAAAAACATTATTGGAGTGTTGGCTTAACATGGATGCATTTTAGAATGTGCATAATAAACTGTATACTCTACAAAATGTACAATCTAAACGGGAATAGTAAAAGACGTCAAAATAGCCAATTTAGGCACACTTTTGATGCTATAAATAGAAAACCAAACTTAACTTTTTAAAAAGACATCTCCTACGAAATGATAATAACACTAACAAGAGCAACACATTGAATAATATAATTCTACAACAAAAATTAATATTGCAACATCATTTTATCAAATATAATAAGAAAAAATGTGTCAGTAATATTTCGTTTAACACCTACACCAAAGAGATCTTGAACTCTCAGCGGAGGATTTTATAAATTGAAAGAGTGTGAAATAAGAGAGACAAATCTATTGCGTGCGTCACCTCCTGTTCAATCTTAATGCCTGAACATGCTTAAATCTGGCTGCAATTTATTTACGCGTAAGGTACTGTTTGTGGAGGAGAACTAGCATATATGCAATTATGTATTACGCGTCGCCCACATAGAAAAAATTGGTTCAAATATAATCAGAAAGGTCAACCAAATACAGAATATTTGAACTAATTTCTTTCTAGTTGCGCAACAATTATTACATAATTGCATATTTAATAGTATTCCGCCACAAATTGTACCTAACTGTTATATATTTAATATAATTATTTTATCATTATCGCGAAATGCGATAACTGATATCGCTTAAAACCAGAGTTTATGAGATTTCTGGAGTAACAGGAGTTCAGAAATAATTGCAATTCCGAACTTTGGTGAACTTTCGCATACATTGAAATCTATCGTACTAATCTCATGTATCGACATGGCAACCATAATGTTAGTACCATGTACTTTTTATGTACCATAATATTGGTATCGGTTACTGACACAATAGCCATAGTTTTGGTGCCCTTAAAGACTCAAGTATATATTATCTTTATATATATATATATATATATATATATATATATATATATATATATATATATATATATATATATATAATCTTTGAAGTCACATTTCCGATGATTCTATATTCAGTACGTTTCTCTACTACAGATTTTCACATTTGTATAGTGATTCTACTATCCTTTTTTCCCTAATTTCTCAACCAAATTGATACTGAGTAAAGGGCGTAATACCGGCTCCTACTGATGAGACGCCAGTAAGTATGAAACGAATGTGCACGAGATTATACTTCCTGTAAATGCTATCTTTGTCACTATTTCCAATTTTGTTTTGTCTTTGATCGGGTTGACTCATTTTAAGCAAATGACATTTGCTTAAATCTGCTATTAGATCAAATGTTAAAGTTGCTCGATGATGGTTGGAAAGTAGGCACCGAAACGTCGCCAGTAAACAAAGATGTGATATAACCGCATTTCCAATTGAAGTAAAAATGAGTCAACCCGATCAAAGACAAAACAAAATTGGAAATAGTGACAAATCGGATCTTTGTGTAACTGCCCGTGTACAGCTATTACCCGCGTACGCAAAACGCGGCATTGATAACCTGAATGCTTACACACCGCAAAATATTGAGTTCAATGCTATCTTTGCTTTATCCTTCTGGTCATACTTGATCTAATTTGTTACTAGGTGCACAACACAATATAAAATTGCAATATATTTATCCATAAAGTTTCATATATGGCTAACTCCCTTTAGAAAGCAATATATGAAACTTAATGGATAAATAAATTGCAGACGGATTTAGGCAAGCAGAAGACGCATGTTCGAGCATTGAGTTTAAACCTGTGGTGACGCACGCAATTGATTGGTTTCCATTATTTTTACACACTTACAATGTTGACAATTTTCTATCTTGTTTTTCCTTTCAATTTTATAAATAAATATGCATCGGTACCTACATACAATGTGCAATATGATAATAAATTAGAATTAAGTTACAAGAAATAATGATTATTTTGAAAATTTCGAATAAACGTCAATGAATATTATAAATATTTTTGAATATTAAAAAATATATTTTATCATGCTGGGTCAAAATTCCAGCTGGTATAATAGCAATCGAATAAAATGCATGCAAAACTACTAGGGTTGGGAGTCGCTTATCTGATTTTCCACGGATTTTACATAGTTTGCTATTTGGTTCAGGTAAATCTGTTTTCGGTCTGTCCTGCTCTCAAGATGAGCATGGACAATTTAAACGCGTAACCTCGTGCATTTGAGGGTAGTTTGTCTACATTGTGTACCTGATTAAATTAAATCAGATTAATGCTTCTCTCACATAAGCAAACTCGATTTAAAGGAAGTATTACGCACGTACTCTGATGATGATCGTGGAAAGTCAAAACTCGTAAGTGCGTGTGACTGGTGGCAGTATTGCTATTTTGTTTTATACGTTTGATTCTCGTTTAATTATTTGTAATAATATTGTTTTGCACATTCTTATATTTTAGTCCATTGATCGCTGTCGTGCACCTCCTGATAGGCATCGCGCCATTACTCTGGACGTTAAGTAAATTTGAAAGTAAAAGGGCCTCATATTCGAACGACATGACGTACAGCATAAATAAAATTTTACATATATCAAATGTTCAAATAGTATATTAATTTCAGCAAACCTTATGAAAAAATGCTTGCTATGGATAATAAAAATTTTTATTCGCAAGGGCAAAAGAAATGCGAAATGTATTACATTAAGCATTCATTTATTTTGCTTAATGAAATAGTGCATTAGATCAAATTTAGGGACTTGAAATTTAACACCAATCATATGTTTGACCGGCCGTACACAACAAAATATCTAGCATACGTTACACGTACTGACGTGTGTCAGACTTTAGTGATCATCATCAGATAGCAACAGAAAAAAGACCAACCAGGATCAATTAGTTACAGGTTACTAACTTGTGTCAGTAACGGATACCAATATTATTGTTGCCGAAAAGGTACACGATCCAAACACTCTTGTTGCGAAATTGATATATGTTGTCAACGCAATGAATTTCAAAGTGTGCTGAAGTTAAACAAAATCGAGGGTGTCAACAAATGAAGCTCGCACTGCACGCCAATCATTTAAATCAAAATTGAAAATTAAAACTATTTATGAACATCTTTTACTCTGGCAAATTCATACATCCTGTCCTTGATCGATATCAGTTATCGATTTTCGTTGTAATCATGATATCCTTTAATTAAGCATATATCAGTTGGATACTGTTTGCAGGGAAGAAAAAATCTATATGAAATTATGCGTTAAGATTTGTGCCACTAGTAAAAAATTATTTCAAATATTACTAGGAGTATCAAATAGCAATTTATGTATGATGAACTGAAAAGAAAATATCCGGCTACTAAACTCAGTAGCTTCGCATGAAAAAGATTTTCGGTCGCTAAATTTCCATGCCATCTTCACCACGACGTTTCCTGCAGCTTTCGTCGCTTTCCTACAAGTTGCTTAATTAAGCATTCATTTATATAACCTATAAAAGGTTCAATCTTGTCAGTAAATTTAACTGATATTAGTTCGGCGATGCTGAGTGACTGGTTAAAATGTGAGTTGTATCGCTTTGGTTACAAAAACGGGATCTAAATAAATATGCAAAACGTGTTTATCCAAATTGGTAATTATAATTTTGACCAATTTCATTCACCAAGACAATCTTCTTAGTTTTCACAATATTAGTTAACTTTATGTATTACTAGACAAATTGAAAATTATGATTAGACATGTTTTGCTTTATATAAATCTAAACTATAAAAATATTTATAATGTCAAAATCAGTAAGCATGGCTCAAAATTGTTGGTTTTAACAAAACGTGAAAAAATCACTGGATCTCGACATTCGTTATAAAAGCTAGTCTCAGTTATTCGTAACTTTTTTAATTTATACGATTTAATTTATTTCGCTGAAATGAAAATCATTTCATGATATTGAAATACATTTTTAATTTATTTTGTTGTATAAAGAGGTTTGTTTGCAATTCAATAGTTTAAATTTTTGTACAGTTTGCAAATGATATTGTACGGGATATTATATTATGAATATTGTGAAGGTTACCAATACAATCTTTGGCGTTTATATGGCGCTATGACTAGTGTAGAATTGAGTTACAAATAAACGATAATTTTAACCTGAGCCCTCGCTCGATTAGCGCAGAAGAAGACAGTAAAGTTAAGGTCTGTCTGAACCTACCTTTCTAAGGACTTCTTCCAACCCCCATAATGAATGAGAAAATATACCGAATCTGGAGAACAAATTTTCCAGTTATTATAATCAAGGTAACGATCTTGATATAACTACCTGACCTATTAAATATTTACATATAACAGTATAAACTAAGAACTGCATAGTGTAGAAAAGACAATTCATCCAGTAGACCGGTTTCGTCCTTTTTGGGAATTCATCATGTACTGGCCAAAATTTTCCGCGTACATGACTCGAACCTGGACACGACTTCCTAGGAATCTGGTGCTCTAATTACTGAGCCACCCTGCTACACACTAAACTACACACAATTGTTAGTTATATACTAACTAATGTAACTTGTTTAGTATATTTTTCCTTTATGTGGAACTCATATGGCCTCTCTACACTACACTATTCTTAGTTTATACTGACAAATGTAAGAAATTAATGGGTCAAGTGCTTATATCCAGACCACCACCTTGATTATAATAATTGTTATTATCACCCGCGCAACGAACGTTCGTCTTATTAAATCAATTATTCTATTCGGGGTTATCTCAATTATTTAATAATTGTGGTATTGCTTAAATTTGAGGGCAAAACTTTAAATAATTGAGTTAAGTTTTATATATATATATATATATATATATATATATATATATATATATATATATATATTACGAGATAATAAGTCAATTCACCATATTTTTAAATGTGAGAAAAATTAACTTTATTCCATGAAATAACGTTTATTAATAATCATTATTTATACCAGTATCTACAGCCATTATTCTGGATTCGTTTATATTTTCACTCTTCCAATACTAACTGTACATTTGTCTACTCTTAGCTATGTCTGCCGTGCTGCTACGCTTTATAGACTGCCTCTTTTTCGTTACACCATGTTATATGTCATCGATGTTATTTTGAATTTGTCCGCAATTACTGGGTGTGTCGTATTTTAAGTTACGTCTGTTAATTTTGAATGTATGCAAGGTTACTAGAGGTGAGAACCACATATTTAATTTTGCTTTCCATACATATTGATTGCGGTTTGATCCTCGCTAGCCAGTTTGCCGTCTTGTTCTGAGAATGATCATGGAAGTTTGAAACGCATCAGTGCGTGTGACTGACGGTAGTATTGTTATGCTATTCGACTAATGATTTGCACCAAAATGAGAATAAACATACACGTAAACAGTTAGCTATTCATTCAGTGGAAATTTATGTCATCTCCTAAGACTGGAAGTTCAATTCTAGCCTCGAGTTCTGTCTGCGGTATATTTTGGACAGACTTTGATTTCTTCATAATAAGAACAAAAACGGTTTAATGGATGCATCGACTTTACTACCTGAAATAATTTTGGTTTTTGCTGACAATAAATACATGGTAAAAATCCTCTCATCAGACATCAATAAAATGCAGCTTCCCAAAGTATCCTGGTATCTATTATTAAATGACAGATCGGGGTGCCTTGTTAGAAATATAGGTCTTCAGAAATTCTAAATAGGCTGTCAATGGACAAGGGATACCTAAAAACACACGTTTTTATATGACTTGAACCTACGTGTAGTGTGCGGGCGGTACACACAATGCTTAGAATCGTAGATGTTGAAGAAATGAAGCCCTGGTTCCAGTCCTTATTGCGTCAAATTCTGGATATTTCAAATAAGAAACCGATCCATTGCTACCCGATGTCATATTGAGTTATTACTAACAACATATATACATAATGAGAATCCTTCCAACAAACTTTAATTCAATATAAATAAATGAAGAAAGAAATATAAAAAGAAGGAACGATTAAATTAACAATAAGTTGAATGAGATATTTTTAAAACCAATATTCGTTGGCGTGCAATACTTTCATCGTAATTTGTGTATTTTACAAATATATGATAAGTTTTGCAACGAAATTGGCGTTATATTTTTCTGTAAAATTAAAATGATTTTGTGATGCACTATGAAATATGTGCCAAATTGGTACACAATACACCTTTCTCCAAATGAGATTAACATACTCTGAGATCTCTCATAAAGAGTATACGCAATTAAAGCTGAAGATCAAATATAAAATTGTATCGGATGTTCCTTAAATTATGAATAAAATAACTGAGCTTCACCTAGGTTGGAGTATACTTTAATTGATGCAAAGTTCGTTTAACCCAAAACTTTTTGATAGCAGATCATTTCCATGGTAATATTTAAATATTGTACATGTAGCACAAAGGATATAATATATGTGATTTATAAAATCGTTTTATTACAGCAACGGCCATTCTGTAAATCTAAAATTAGGAAAATTAATATTACAGTCAAACCAAGCAGAGGTTTGACATAAATATGATGGCAAATGTATGAGATTAGAGCCCGTTTTCAAAATAACAAAATAAAAATTACTCCTATTGCTTAATATTATTTGAGTATGGATATGATTCTACTGCAAGTTTGGAGAATATATGTATTAAAATTTTCTTTGTTGCGCATTTAGGTTACCTAAACATCATATTTATTTAATGATGCCAATACACATTTTCAGGTAACAAATTTTAAGGAAAACCAAATGTTGATCACTCAATACCATTTCCAATAATGTGGTAATGTTTAAAAATTAATTAGCACGTTCTTTCCGTTTTATTATTATATAAATTATATATATATTAGTATACTTAAAAAATTAAGTTAAAGATAAATTCAACGTCATGTATTTAACTTTAATGTACAAAGTTGATACATTCATCAAAGTATTTATTTTGCATAAATCTTAGAAATGCACACAACCCTCCTGCCTGGAGGAGTAAAGAAGAGTGAAATGGCATTTAAATTCAAACCACCGTGGCCCTTACTTAATAGACAGACTTATTAAATACAGAAAGCGTGAATTAATTTTTTTATACGATATGTGGGGAATGACAATACCGTATATTTATAAATATGTTCATGTTTATGATGAAAATTAACTTTATAAATTTAACATTGAAAAAATATTTATTTCACTAGTATCTGATCGGCTAATGCCCTTCATCGCATTTTCGTACTTAAATTAATTTTTCGAGCAAGCTTCCAATCCCACTAAATATAGTAGATATGTAAATATGTTTACGTTAGGCTGACATAAGGTTTTTACAATACAGTGCTTTTCTGTATACTAGTTTAAATATGTAACTCTAATGGTAGTGCTGTTAAATTTTATTGAACAATCAATTTATTAAATGCGCTTTAAAAATACTATGCGCAATTTTTGACTTAATTTAAACGTTCTCAATATATTTTTTATTTGTATTCCTATGAAGATTATTTTTTATGTCTTAAATTTGTCCAATAACAATTCAAGTTTCATTAAAAAATGCTTATTTTTGGTTTTAGTTATGCTATTGAGGCCCATTTTATACCATCTTACGTTTGTTATAATGACTCTAGTGAAGTATTAACTGAACTTCGACTCGCATTTTATACTGCAGAATTATACAGCATAAGTATAATCCCAAACAACCGAATTCCGCGAACTGGTTAAGCAACAAAAATCTAGTATAGAAGGAAGATTGGAAGGACGAGTTAGTTAAAGAAGACAGGAGTCAAAATTTTACTTTGGAAAAAAAGCTTCGTATTAATATCTTATCGCAGAACCGATGGAAAAATATAAAAATATAATATTAATAGCGAATTGTATTTTATTCGGGAAATACTGATTGGGCTAATGTATTTGCCAACTCTACGCCAAAAGTTATTGAATTGGATTAGTCTAATTTCTTTATTTAAAGATAGAGAAATGAAGAAACATTTAACCATGAGGAAGCAAAATTAAAGAAAGTTAAATTTTAATTCAAGAACGTATATTTTAGAATAATTATTTTTTGGATGTGACCATTGGGCAAGATAGATTAAAAGATTAAAACATTTGCAAAATAGCGGAACGTGAACTGGAGCCGGATATTGGGTAAAAGATTTCAAAAATAAGTCATTTCCGGATTATTAAATAAAAGTTATAAGGGCCATAAATTAAGCGAAAATGAACTGAAATATATATTAGAGATAAAAATTGTATTGGACAACTTTAATAGCTATTGCAAATTTAACGTCGGCAATGTAGAATATAATGATACATTTAAAGAAAATATTTTAAAAATAAATTTGAATAAATTTTAAATTTTGATTGATTTCAAACTACTCTAAATATAAAATTTGTGAAGTTATTGCATTTTAAAACTGCATATGAAGAAGACAAAATAATTGCAACGCTTACAATAAAATAGGTAAGAAGAATAGGGACTGTTCTTAAAGAATATATATGTTCAGGTATAAAAAATCATTCAAAAGCATTTAGATGAATTTTTGTTGAGTTTAGCTATGTTTTCTTTTTACGCCTAAAGATGGCTTGTGTTAAAAAAGGTAAAAACAAATGCATTACGTTCAAATAATGAATCATTTTTTTTCATTCAATTTAAAAAAATCCTTCTTAAATGAAATTCATGAATTTGGCCATTAACTAAGTATTTTAAATATGATGATCAATAACGGTGAGTAGTGATATGTTAGAATATCTGATGTGAACACGTTAAAATTAAACGAAAATTTATTGGTTATTTGAAAGCATTCCATTTTACAATGGTTTAAACCATACAATATTAACCAATGTCAAATTTTCAACGCTTAATCTACGAAAATTAGCAAATTACGTGGTGCCGTTTGTTATTAAAATAATAGTTTTAACACAGAAACCTTTTTTAGATAATACTTGTATAATTTTTACTTTTTTATATATAACTGCTATATCGTAAAAATCGCAATATTTCAAGAAACATTCGACTTCAAGAATATCGCAGTGGATACTGGGATCCAAGTTTAACTGTTCGTTGCCATATTATATAAATTTAAAAATTAATGATTTCACACGAAACTAACAATTATTTAAAAAAATTGATTCAAAACCAGGGCTTAATTCTGGATAAACCGATAATCAATGCTAAACTACAAAAATATAGATGGAACAACGGCATCACCATGACAAAATGGCACTTTAATTTAGGTCCGTTTTGATTAAATTTAGCAGTCATGAGATTTTTCATGAATTTCGACAACGAATACTTATAAATTCATGCAGCTTATTTCCTCTACACTAAAAATCGCGTTTAGCATATGCTTTTCTGTTTAATAATATCTTCTGATTCTAGATCAGTCTCTCCTTGAGATGGATCCTCTAATACATTGCCTTTGACCTTAATTTAATAATATCTTCTGATTCTAGATCAGTCTCTCCTTGAGATGGATCCTCTAATACATTGCCTTTGACCTTAATTTCCAAAAAGCGGTCACCAACGTGTAAGAAAAACAGACATGTTTTACGTTAGGTGTTGATCTTAGATTAAAGATTAATTGCAGAATTTGACACTTTAAAAATGCAACATAGTATAAATTGAAAAGTCAACTTCATCTTATAGATTTACAATATCTTTCAGTAACAACCAGCAGTAAATTCTTTAATATCCCTCAAAAAAATTTAAGCCCGGAAACATTAGCTTTATAACCAAGCAACGTATCTCCTATACCACTAAATCTGCTCAATATAAAAAACATATGATATATTTAATCACGGTTACGAACTTGAAATAAACATTTAATCCGTTATGTACATACAATTTTCAGAATAAACTAAGTATTTCATAGCGTAGTAAACGGGATTCATCCAGTAGGCCGGTTTCATTCTTATTGGGAACTAATCACGAACAGTGAAGAATTTGCCACGGACAGGGCTAAAACCTCGGCACGTCTGATTCGGAATCTTGTACTTGAATCACTGAGACATCTTGCCGCGCACTATGCAAAAATTTTATATTATAATCTACCAAATGTTTCTTTGGTTAGCCTTCTGGTGATATCTCCGGTTTGGCTCAGATTATAGCCGATACGTTTATGTGCATGTTTGAGAAGACGAATTCAAAAATATTGGGTGTAGTGAAACTACGTAAATATTATGTAGATGAAATATTTTTGTTTGCCCACGGTGTGCAAGACGAATGACTGCTTAATAAATTAATTGAATGGAATCCAATAATTTGACTTAAAATTATAAACCACGATAATATTGCTATAGCTTTCATTAATGTGTTGCTCTAGTGTAGAACTTGGATTGCGCAATATTTACATTTTATCAGCTACTGCAAATTGAGATTGAAAGCGCACTTAACTAAAACATTTTACAATATGGAATTTCGGATTTGTTCGCTTGACTATTTGCCGACTGAATCGCATGTTGTGTTTAATTCTATTAGAATTACAGTTTATTCACCACATTTTATAAATAATTGGACTTAATTTTATAATACAACCGGTTTTGAATGTTTGTGCAATTAACAAGATACCTGGGTATATTCAGCTCCAATAAAATTAGAACGAGGCAGGCTGGCGAATAGCAGATAGGTTTAGTAAGTCGTTGACATACAAACATTTTACAGCTGAACTAGACATAATTCGATCAACCATCGAAATTCATCTAGGCAGTGTGAAGCACAAAATCCTATGGCATTCGATATCTAATTCTACCTTCAAATGGAATGGAGCCTGTTGACATCCATACTTAGTAAGATGCAGTAGAATATATTATTTAGGCTTTTTGGAGCACAAACCGTCGTGATTGGTGCAAAATAGCATTTATATCGCAAGTAAGTCAATAACCAAGCTTGGCTTGTCCTTTGAGAAATTTTACATTCCATCTAAATTCTTTTCGATTTTGATTAAAAATAGGTATGTTTGATTACTTGAAGCGATTGCTATACATGGACGTTGTTCATAACTGTGCAAACAAGTACAATTCGTTCGTGCACTGGCATTACCACGAGGCTTTCTAATCCAAATGCGAAAATATTTGAATATTCTCGATTAATATTTGATAAATATTTGTTATTGCACTTTTTGTGGTACATTTTTCGACAGGGTGGCTCAGTGGTTAGAGCAGAAAATTCCAAAGCAGACCGGCCCTGGACGAAGCAGGTCTACTGGATGAATTGCCTTTTCTAATTAATAAATGGATCAGGTGTTAATATATATTTTTCAAACTTGATTATACTAAACGTTATCACCACACGCGCAACCGATGTTCATTTAGTTATATGAAACTAACACTTGCTTTTATGTTGTCTCTAGTTTGAGAAGTAATAACGAAAGCGCTATTTTCACATGGACAATCTCTCTAGAATATTTATATATGCAAAAACACAGAAATTTTATCAGTTAAAAAGTGTAGCAGTCTGCTGCAAAATGAATTTGGTAAATTTTGAAAATCTAAATCAGGTCAAAAAAAGTGTTTATTGCTTTTTTCAGTGAAATATTCATAAATTATTATGAAACGCCAATTTAAAATATTTGGTTTTTGTAGATTTTTTTCCTCCAGCTCGCCTGCTAACTTAAAAAAGTTTAACTAAGTAAATTAAGACACAATTAAAACATGATAATATTTTTACTACCTAAATTTCTTGTATAGCTGCCGAAGAAATTAAATTTGAACAGATCCTTGCTAAGATAGACAAATTTAATGTTCTTCCTTTATGTGACACGTACAAGAAATTCAATGAATGAAAATTTTATTAGGATTTAATTCTTCTCTAATCTACTTAGTTAGTTTTACAAAGAAGATAGAAATAAGTTACATACAAACGTGACGCGCGCCCATCTAGTGAAACAATAGACGGTAGTATAAATGATATAGCGAAGGGAAATAGCTCGTTTCTAAAACCTATTATATATTGTGGACTGACGAACGATATCGGTAATGGTTTCCAAACTATCTTCATCAAAGAAACTGACCGGAAGCAATCCTGTTTTAGTCAGAATACGGATTAGACAATCAATTATTAATACAATAAGAAGGACTCCTTAACGCATGCGTATACGAAAAGAGACATACGATCACATAATCACAAATCAACCCGCATCAAACAGCCGACAAAAATGGTAGTAAAACGGAAAACCCGTAATCTATATAAATGAGGCAATGCAAATTTCAGCTTCATATTTTCATAATAAACTTGCCAATAGGCAATTTGTTATTAAATGTGTTTTATCTTCCTAAAAAATATAATACTGTTTAATAATGTAAGGCATTGGACAATATAAATATTATTAAAGAGCATGGTCAGCATTTTACCTCCAAGTAACTAAATACGCATTGTAACCAAAGTTTTATTCGCCAAACTTTTGGAAATATTTAAGTTATTCAAATTTTTTATTAGATCAGATGTAGTAACAGAAGGCTTCTTCAGGCAATACAAAATAAATTACCAGAAATATGCCACGAAAACTTGCATTTCGCCTATTGTTTGATGTCTTCGATGACAATTAATCAAACATGCCAAACGCTGAAAATATTATTCAGTCATTCGGTCGTCAACTAGGAAAATTATACAAGAGCGAATACAATGCCTATAAAAGGAAGCTAGAAACATTTACAAAAATAACAACTTGAAGAGAATTTAGAGACTTCATACCAGCATTCGACAAATTCCCCGCCCAATAGAAAATTTCCTACAAATCCTTATACATTTATTCACAATTATTCGAAACATTTTTTCGCAAAACATCAGAAGAAAACACTCTCCTTGGCGATATAATTCTGCATTATTAATAGAATCCTAACCAAACGCGATATAATTGACATCCAGACTAGAGCTGAAAGCTTCTACAACCGTCCGGTCGGTAGTTGATCAACAACCTGCTCATGTATATTGGTAAATAATATATTGCTTCGGCAATAATTATTTACTTTAATTACTGGTAAAGGCAAGTGTGTTACAACGAATAACACTCGTAGTTCAGCTGCTTTGAATTTGAGTGTTATTGTCGCTGCAATATTTCCTTGTCCTGTGCAGCATCCAGCATTCCCCATAAATGGGAATTTCGGTTAAATTGCTTTCGTCTTGGTCCTAAATACGTCTGTTTATTTTGTTTTTTTTCTTTTCAAAATTGACTCATTAGTCGTCTGGGACGGCCATTATACATTAGATGGTTCTTTGCTTTAGTTTAACGTCCACATTTTGAATCAATTCTAACTGATTGAGCCACGAAATGTTGATTGTTTATTATGAAAGGTAAAAAACTGCTATTGCGTGTTCCTGTCAGTTCACAGTTTATTTAATCCAGATTCAAAATATGATGGATACATTAAAGCAAAAGTCTATCTAATGTCCAAGATTATCCAAGATATTTGAATGAGTCAATTTCAAAAGGCAAAATCCAATGGTACAAAAGTATTTTGGAGCAGAAATGTAATCCATTTAAGTAAGACGTGGTTTCCCTAAAGCACAGAAGTATGTTGATGCGGCGATTTCAAGTACAATAAGGTAACTAATTAATAGGTTTTTATTAACGTAACTCATCTTCCTTAACCAGCCATTAAAGAGAAGCAGCGTAAAATGCCGATCTTAAATATTATTTACCAATATGCCTGCGCAAATAGTCATCTTACGAAGGCCCATCTATCGGAAGATTAAATACTCGGATGAGAGGAAACTGAAACATAAATGCCTGTTTCAACTTAAATTGTGAATAAACGTCAGCAAATGCAACGTACGCCAATTCGCAACAAACAAGTTTTACACTAAAGACTTATTTGTCTGTTTAATCTAATACCCGCTCATATTTATTTTAGCCACTGTATTTATTCTCCTCTCTCTCTCTTTATATATATATATATATATATATATATATATATATATATATATATCTTGCATAGGCCATTCTTAGAGACATTTGTATATCTACCTTTATAGAATTATATTTTTATGTAACATCAAAATTCATTCATGGTCATTTTTTTATTTAATACAAATTTTCATTTAAGTTAATAAATAAACATAGCTTTTTGGTTTATTTTTAAACACAGTCGGTCAAGCGCAAATTTTTATTAGAGTAGTGCACTAACATAAAACTAATAGTTTTGCTATGTTGTTCGATGACTGGTTAAATACAATGGGATTGGTGTGTAATTCAAACTTGATTTAAAGAATTGTTACCAGCACCCGCGAAATCAATTATTGCTTAATTGTTTTGCCTATATATGCATATGTGGCGAAAGCTATAAACAGTTTATGTACGTGACTGTATAGAAATTATGCAGCCGACATTTCCAGTCAAGTTTAATGTATGCGAGACTGCCAGATGTGAGAGCCCAATATCTAAATTTGATTTCCATATATATTCAATGCGGTTTGATCCTCGATAGTCAGTTTGCCGTCGTACTCTGATGATAATCAAGGAAGGTCGAAACGCGTCAGTGCGTTGCGGCTGGCGGTAGTTTTGTTATGTTGTTCGACGACTGGTTAAATACAATGGGATTGGTGTTTACTTCAAGCTCGCAAACTTGATTTAAAGAATTGTTAGCACCACCCGCGCAACCAGTTATTGTTTAATTGTATTGCCTATATACCAGTGGCGATAGCTACAAACATTTGATGATCGTGGCTGCAAAGAAATCGTATAGCCGACATTTCCTGTCAAGTAAAATGTATACGAGACTACTAGAGGTTAGAGCCGCATATCTAATTTTGCTTTCCAAATATATGCAATGTGGTTTGATCCTCGCTAGTCAGTTTGCACGTCGTACTCTTATGATGATCATGGAAGGTCGAAACGCGTCAGTGCGTGCGTCTGGTAATAGTTTTGCCATTTTGTGCGATGACTGGTTAAGTACAATTGGATTGGTGTTTATTTCAAGCTGGCAAATTTGTTTTAAAGAATTAACTGTTACTTAATAAAACACAAAGACAATTGATGACGTGTTATACATTGTGCTGACATAACACAAGCATTTTTCTGTGCCCTATTTGGCGTGTTTTACATCATACGCACAATTAAACTTTATCAACATTATTTAACAAATCACAAAAAGTCTATTTCCCATAGATGCATGCACGTTTTCAGTTTCAAAATTCATTGAAGTCATTTTTGTGGGCAGTTAGATTTAGCCACACCTCTCAGAAGCACGTATAAATAATAATAATAACATGTAAATTTTAATAAACTTTTGTGTACCAAGCATTTTGTTGTTCAGGCTTCATGGTAAAATTTTGAAACAATGAAGCGTTGTTGGCTAAAGTTAGGATAGAAGGTAGCATTTAAGCATGGCTCGTTGGCCATGCTGAAAGCTAGTAACTAAATAAAGTACGTCAGGTTGGCGATCACGCCAGGATACTATTGTGCTTTGTGTCGAATTGGTGTCAGATTGACGCCGAAAGATAACTCGAACCTTGGACTTATCTTTGATGGCTTTGTATATTTCTTGAGGAAATTTCTTGTGGTGTGTATTATTAAAATCTCACTTCTCTCAATTCGATTAAATACGTCACATCTAAAAATTACTTGACTTATCTTCCTTACATACGACGTCCTTTGACAAAAATTTTAATATAACAGCTGTACGCATACAAATTGAATTTAACCTCGGCAACAATTTCGCAGATAAGAAGGTATCATTTATGTCAACTTTTCATCAAGCAAACGATTTTCTGGTGTCCATGTTCAAAGTCATTTTCATGCAGTTTGTCAATTTTTAAAGGATGAAAAATTCTCCACAAGATAATAGTTCACCACGTACGTATCTCGAACCCATGGCTTCTTGTGCGCTAGAATCATTATGCGAGTTCGTCATACATATATTAGCTCGCTACACATGGATCACCTGCTTCGTGATGATGTTCTAATCGCATCGTTCGTAGGGTCCCAGTCACTCATCGCAAAGCTAGCAACACATCATAATCAGACCAGCATCTATAAAACTTGAAAGTCGTCAGCCGTCATCTCGGCGTACTCCAATGTTCACTACAGAGAAGTTGTGTATGAATCAACGTAAATTGGAACATGTCACGTGAAACTGCATGCGTACTTGCCGTGTTCACTCTCTTTGCAAATTTTAACAATGGCCGAAGGACGAAGCTCTGACCCACAGACAGAAATGTTCAGTGGAAGTAAAGACGGCGCGTATTATTTCTGTCAGTAAACAAACTGCATATTTAATTGTCAGTATTGACTCAATCTCATGGATATCGTTTGTGAAAAATACTGTTGCTGCTATATCGTTAGCCACACC
Source organism: Eudiplozoon nipponicum (assembly GCA_029291075.1). NCBI lineage: Eukaryota > Metazoa > Platyhelminthes > Monogenea > Mazocraeidea > Diplozoidae > Eudiplozoon > Eudiplozoon nipponicum. The sequence goes on along the minus strand of JAQBSW010001052.1, from coordinate 4,995 downwards.
AAATTTCCCAGTAACATGCTTCACAGATGTACAGTTAGAGGCACCCAACGACCGGTGAATAAAATCAAATGGCTTTGCAAATCTCAATTTCACTTGGTTTACGACTTGTTTTCCCATGGAGGTTTGCAGCCGCGGACGTGCCGTATTGTAGATTTGGCCTAGACTTCCAGATAAAGTATTGACTGAAATTTGATACAGCCAAATTTACCTTGTTAGATGCGGTTACGAATTTAATTGTAAATACATTTGGTGGAAGTGATGATAGCCTAGATTTTCACTCAACATTAATGACTGGTTCGAATCCGCTCATTTACGAGAACGTGAAATCGTCAGCAGTTTTCAAGTATTAGGTAAATTAATAAAACATAATCCATCATTACAACTAGATTGACTAGGCAGCATAATATAGCAAATACAGCTGTTATAAACAATCTACTTCCGCAACCCACCTGGGATCACCATCCGCCTATTAATATCTCCAAATCCATGGACACATGTAAGCACGTTTATGTATGAGGGGACGCAGTTAAGTCAAACCTGAATCGAACTACACTGGGCCTCACCCGATAATCAAGCGAGGTCCCGATTTTTTTATTAACGGGTACAATAGAAGTTATAAACACTTTTTTCGTTGATGGATTAAAGAAAATATTTGATTTCCATACACGGGCCCCAATTATGTTAGGAAGTGATAAAGAACAAGAACTGTCAACAAGTACTTTAGAATGTCAAAAGAAAAGTGGCATGGCAGAAACTACTCAAGAAGCGAGAACAAACCCCATCGATGGGTTCGATTGCAACTTGACTTAGATGAGGTCAATTTTGACGGCAGGTGATGTTGTAATGCACATTTATATAGGCCATCTTAGACGCATTTTTATATCTATATTTCTAGAACTAAAATTTATTACATAATAAAAATGTATTCGTGGTCAATTTTTAAAGTTAAGAACATTGTTCATATAGATTAATCAGTAAACAAGGCTTTCTGATTTGTTTACACACAAAGCTAGTGAAGCGTAATTGTGTATTACAATCCTGCACTGCCTTTAAACATTTAACGATTACTTCATAAAACAAAAACACAGATAATTGACGAATTGATTTACAGTGTGCTGACGTAACACAATTAACTGGTTATGAATAAAACACGCAAGTATTTGTTGTGTTTCATTACCCGAACAACTTATCTTCAACCCCAGTGTTTAATAAATCACAGACAGTCAATTTCCCATAATTTGCCATCTCTTATAACGCATGCATGTTTTCGGTGTAAAAATTCCTTGAAGACATTTTGATTATAAGTTTCATTTAGCCAGGTTCTAATAAGCACGTTCAATTAATAATACCAAGTAACGTACAACATACTTTGTTGTACCAAACATTTTGGCGTTCAGATTTCTCTGTCAAAATTTGAAGTAACACAGAGATTTAAACTAAAGTAAAAGTAGCAAGTAGCCTTTAGACAAGGCATGTTAGGAGTGCTGACATTTTATACATATATATATAAATCAACTGATGATGTTTATCAAATTAGTTAAAACTTTCATTTCTAAGCAACGATTAATTCTACTCTTTAATCTCTCTTGTTAGCCAGCTATTCGAGCAAACCATGGATGAACTAAAGTAAACCTACTAAGTATTTTATTTAACGCAAATAAAAGTTTAAAATACTTCAAGATTAAGGGAATTCGCCGATTTTTCTTGCATCATATGAGCTCCAAAGGCAGTCTAGGTGAGGTTTAGAAAATTGTGAGTTTTGGTCACGACCAATGTCGTTCACGAAGCCAATGATGATTTAATAATCAAGGTTATAATACATTTTTCAAAAAACATTAACTTCGTATATCATAACAGCAATAATATCCAATGACTTGCATTTCAATGAAAAACACAATTTGACTCATCGAAAGTGAAAATTGTTGAAATTTGTGCAACTCTCTGTATTCTAATTATTGTCGAGTTTCATTGAACGCAGTGCACAATACGTTAGATAAATTAATTTACAAACATGCTCAAAGTTTTAGACATTGCTAAAAACATTCTTAAAAGTTTTAAATTTATTATAGAAAAAATCTCTACTAATAATTACAATATGTAATGTAATGCATAAGGTTAAAAAAATATTGTAAAAATGTATAAGATTTATTTTTCGAATGCGGTTGGATTAATTTTTATGTTTTAAGATATGTAAACACTTTTTTTGCAATTTTAGATCAAGTTTGCATAATCGCAATAAATGTCAATCTTATTTTTATCCAGTCACGTAACATAGCGGAACTACCATCATTTACTTTTACTGACGAGTTTCAACCTTTTATGCGTATCGTTAGTAGAAGCTTAATTAAGTCAAGTATATGAATGTAACGAACGTTTTAGAGAAAGCCGTGGTTACGATGGCATAAATATAGGCCAACCAGCAGTCTCTTCAGGTGAAATAAATGTGATATTACTGCGGTTCGTAACTGTGTTTCTAATTTTTAGCGCATTATATGGTTTACAGGTTGTCCTTGTTAGTCTGTTTGCCACTGCTTTCTGAATTTGACCGCTAAAGTAGGAATAACGCAAAAATGCGTTACTCACATCTGCCATTCGGTCGAGCGCGTCCGGTTAAATCTTGAATTGACATTTAAAGCAAGTTTCAGCAATTTGACCTGAAGAATTATTACTTTAAGCACATAATCGATGAATGTTTAATTTAATACAATTCTTATTTGTTCAACAATTGTATGGAATTATAGAGATGATCAACTTCCAACTTAGTTGCTATTCGTACTTTGGATTTAACACAGTTATTTAATTGTTGAGCTGTACAACAATTTATTATTGGTTGCCAACGCGACGTCAGATTGTGAGGCTCTACAACACATAAGCAGCTGTTTCAATATTTTCTCAAAATGCAAAGAAGTGGCGCGTAGCCTATCAGGAAGCACGCGATTGCGACCAATGTCCTAAAATATAAGAACGTGGTAAAATAATATTATTAAAAATAAATTGACGAAAATCAAGTACACCTAAAAAAGATGGATCGAATTTAAGAATTAATGTTTTTTTATTTCATCAATATAAAGAAAGAATGCATATAAATTGAGATCATCATGTGGATACCAAAGACAGTGATTTATTTGCTTCATCACAAAACAATTCTTATAAAAAACTTCTATTATTGGGAATACATTTGCGCCAATCATTATCGAGCTTCAAGTAAACATAAATCCCATTGTGTTTAACCAGTCGTCGAACAATGTTGCAGACGTGTTCTGGCCTTCCATGATCACCATCAGAATACGACGGAAAACTGGCTAGCGAGGATCAAATCGCAATGAATACTTATAAGGAAATTAAAATTGGATATGCGGATCTCGCCTTTAGTAGTTTCGAATTAGTTGTACATAACTGGAACTGTCGGCTACACAGTTGCTATTCAGACACGAGCATTCACTTTTTGCAACCTTTTCCACAAATATATAGGTAATAAAATTAAACATTCATTGATTGAGCAGGTTGCGATCAAAAATTATTTAGATCAAGTTCGCGTGCTCAATGTAAACACCAGTCCCATTGTATTTATAAATACACGGAACAACATAAAAAAGCTATTTTCCTGACAAACGCACTGACGCGTTTCGAACTTCTATGAGCATCATCAGAGCCGGACACCAAACTTACTAGCAAGGATCAAACCGCAATGCATATATAAGGAAATTAAAATTAGATATGCAATTCTCACATCAGTTTGTCACGCATTAATTGTACATGACTAGAAATTTCCGCTGTACAACTTTAACCGCATATATATATGTCCTACATATAAGCAATAGTTGATTGCGCAAGAGATGGTAACATTTGTTTAAATCAGGGTTTCATGCTTGACGTAAACACCAATCCCATTTTATTTAACCAAGACGTGGAGCAATTTCGCTTTCCATTAATAAGCATTGCGGATTGATCATCGCTAGTCAGTCTGCCGTCGTATATTGATGATGATCATGGAAGGTCGAAAGTCGTCAGTACGTGTGCCTGGCGGTAGTTTTGCTATGTTGTTCGATGACTGGTGAAATTCAATAGGTTTGGTATTTAGTACAAGCTCATAAACCTGATTTAAACTATTATTAGCACCAACCGCACAGTCACTTTGTGTTTAATATGTACCGCGCCTCAATGAAATTTGCATTGTATTTGCTTGTAGAAAATGCTGAAAACGAGATACGAATCGAAATTGACAAATGTGTGCATATAGCCTCTCCGTTCCATGGTATTACTAGAGTATGTAAATAAACGCGAGTGAAAAAATAACTAAATACGCACAATCACATAATAAGGTTTTTGCAAAAAATGACCCAAATTGCAAACATGTTTTGCGCATGTTGATGTAATTCTACTTATGAAAAACCAACGGATATGAATTACTTTAAATCAAATTTGCGAACTTGATATAAATTAAAATATCATTGTACATACACCTGTCAGTAAAAACCAAGCATTGTACAAGTTAAAAAATGACATTCATCCGATATACCTGTTTCGTCCTAATTCGGTACTCTTCAAGTACAATAAAGAATTTGCCGAATACGGGGCTCGAACTTTGGAATGCTTGCTTCGATGTCTCCGACTCTATCCAATGCACCACCCTGCCGTACAATAAACGCAATTTTCATTTAGTTTTGTTTTTGCTGGTATTTCCTTCAGATAGAATCGGCGCGGCATCATTAAAGACATAAAGTTCCAACAATCTACTTTTATTCTGTTATTAGAGAGTAGGAAACACGCTACCTATAAAAGTGATATTAAATTGAATATTTAGATTATTATCCAATCAAAGACTGTGCGGTTGGTGATATCAATCACGTAGATCAAGTTTTCGGCATTCAAATATGCAACTTTCCCATTTTATATCTATGTCAGTATTAACTACGTATTGTGTAATGTAGAGAAAGCAATCCATCCAGTAGATTGCTTTTGTTCTTATTGGGAAACCTTCACAAAATATCAAGA